>ML110678.1:17951-30820 GCA_003697995.1 Taxidea taxus jeffersonii | reverse complement strand
TGCTTTCTTCTGTCTCAGCATCTCCCTCGAATACTTCTAGCCTACTTCCTGTGAGCTTGCTGGCACCCGCCCTTCTCAGACAGAATGCCTAACTGATCCAGGTAACTGCACACGCGTCTATTTCATACCAGCGATACAAACCTTTCCTAAATGAACCAGAGAGCCTGAGTTTCTCTCTAAACATAAAGAAGCTCCGACTTCTTTAAAGTCAAGATTGCAGAAAATGGCCTGCCTCAAAACCAGCTGTGTGTCTGTGGTTGCTCTCTGGGGCAGGCTGGCTCCCTTCTACCTCTCCTTTTTGCATGAATATAGTTGCAAATGCCTGTTTAAAACCAAATATCCAAAGAGAACACTTCAACTTTCTAGATTATTCTACTGTGATCTTCCTCTTATCACTTCAGGATCACTTATCACTTTCATCTATCACTTCAATGAAGAGAAACCTTATTTAGAGTTACTCTATAAAATATAAGCCACTACTTTTTCTTCCTCAGTAATACCTGGTAGTCAAAATATTTATGTTGCTGTATTTGCTTGGTTTCTGGGTTGCGTAAAATAGCTATCCCATGGAGTGCCTGAGTAGCTCAGCTGTTAAACGTCTGCCTCCGGCTCAGGCTCAGTCATGATCCCGGAGTCCAGGGATCAAGGCCCACAATAGGTGGGGCGGGGGGCGGGGGGGGTCCCGCTCATCAGGAAGCCTGCTTCTCCCTTTCCCACTCCCCCTGCTTGTGTTCCCTCTCTTGCCGTGTCTCTCTGTCAAATAAATAATAAAATATTTTTAAAATAGAATAAAATAAAATAGCTATCCCAAGTGACCTAAAAAAAAAAAAAAGGTTTCAAAGATAAACTGATGGAACCATGGCACTAATACGTTACATGCACGTTCAAGAATAAATACAGATGATAACTATTAGCCAGTTGCCGGCCACTCCAATTACCATCTCCTGTTTCAGCCTAGCTACAGCTGGCCTTAAAATTCACAAAGTTCTCACTTCCTTGGCCTTTCAAGATGAACATAGTTATGTGGCAAAGAAAAGATTTATTTCTTACTTATCAAGAAAAATGCTCTAAATATAGAACTGTTCTTATTAGCGATAATCTAAAAAGTAGAAAAGCAGCATGCAGTCTTTTCTTTTTCCGTATCTGCAATATCACTGAAGAGGTCAAACTTATTTTGATTTGTAAACAATAAAATTAAATATGGAAACATCTGGAGACCATGTGCATAACTCTAATTATCTATTTTTAGCTGCCATTCACAATAATATTTTGGAAGAGGCTTATTAATTCACAGTGTTTATTTCCTTGACGCTACTGCTTTCCAGATAAAGTATAATCATTTAATCTTCTCTATAATATGTTCTTATGATGGCTCCTGTTTAGGGTGAGTTCAAGCAATTTTGCCACTTAATTACATGTGATTTGAGACAGGATTAATATTTTATCATTGACTATTTTGGAGTCTATGTAATCTCATTCATTTCTTCAAAATTCAAAAAGTTCCTTTGGACAGTTATCTTTAAATCTCTCTCTCTGTATGAGCCCTTGGCCAACAGGGGTCCCCTTCTTTCTTCCAGAATGTATTACTGGAAAATATGAATAACATTCACTCTTTGTCTGGAAGCAATGGATCAAGAGCCAATTTGCAATTTCCCTACCCTCCTTCTGCTCTACTTCTGAGAAGCACACGGTGCTCGGGATTATTTTGGCATTGGCTGTAGAAGCATCATGTGCTAAAGACAGGAATGTTCCCTCCACCTCCTTACCTTAAGAAACTTTGCTTTTCCCTCACGGTAACTCTTTGCTCGAAATATCCCAGTGTCTCCAAACAGAAGATGAAGCCAGCAGGCTCCCAACCTCCCCCCTGAGCTCTTTCAGATGGGGCCGATTTCACCTTCACTCAAATCCTCTCCCCTGGGAACTGGAAACCTGCGACAGCAGCCCCAAATACCTTAAAGGTTTTTGGCCCTGACCCAAAGGTTTTCTTCTGAACCGTCATTATCTTGGATAATTTTAAATTCCATGAAAATCACCCAGTCGACCTTCGCTTCACATTTTGCTGACTTCCTCTATTCCAACAACTTGTATTGCTACGTTAATAACTCACTCCCTCCCATGACCGCTCTGAGGAGCTTAGTTCCTGGAACTACTTCACCTCTGACATTTTACAGTAGACAGTCTCACTCCCTAGAGAGGAAAAAAAAAAAATCATGCTTCTGCTCTTCCCTCCTCCCCCCCCCCCCATCCTAAGAAGCCACTCTCCGGCTCTCCCCATTCCTCCGCCCCTTAGGGCGTCGTGCCTTGCAGCCAAACATTTTGGCAACATTTGCTGGTCACCACCATCTCTGTCTGTCCTGGGATGAACACACCCACCTGTTTTCTCTCTTCTCTTCCCAATGCACTGGCTCTACCTAAGGAGAATCTGACCACGTACTGATGGGCCAACAATGGGACTGTGTATTTCCTAACTTCAGGGATGAACTGGTTCTTTTACTGTCAGGTGTTCATGACAGAGCCTCTGCCAAGTCTTTTCAACAACACTGCAAACATCTGATAATCCTAGCTACTATTTATGGGCAGCAGGAAAGCATAATGCCAAGTATTATCCCAGGATACTAAATATACTGTACCAATAACCATCACAACCCTTGGGCAGTTACTTAACTTCTCTATGCCCCATATCCTCATGTGTAAAATAAAACAGCATACTGTTTCCATCAGACTGTCATGGGTACAGAATGAGAGAATGCATAATCATAATATATCATAATGCATAATTGTAATATATATACAATATATGTGTGTGTATATATATATATGGGGGAGCTCTAGCAACAGAATGATGATGATAAGGATAAAGATGGTTGCCTGTACATTGATTATCCCAATTTTGTGGCCAAGATTACTGAGGACACAGTATCACATAGCTGGTAAATGGAGGTAGGAAGTTCAAAGGCAGGTCTCCCTGCTTCCAAAACACATGCTTTTTCAATGCTATTTCCACATCATCTTCCTCAACCTCCTGCTACTCCACATAGGAGGAGTAAGCCCATCAGACACCCTCGGGGTTTATAACGAGGAATAGAGAGGGCTCAGCTGACAGGTGCATTGGGCACAAGAATCCATAAAGGATTCCAAGGACACTCAAGATGAAACACTCATAATTTCATTTTTTTTTTAAAGGTGGTGCTTCACGGCGTTTTGTTCATTCCTTCTGAGATACTCTTCTCTATAGTCACTACCTTCCAACACAATAAAATCGCTTCATCAAGAAAGGAGTCTTCGTGAAATGTCACCCTACAAGTGTTAAGTGAAAGACACGTTTGAATTACCTTGTTTAAACTGAGTAGCTATGATCTTTTATTCTCAACAGCAAACATTAAATTAGTGTCAACTTATTTCATGCTTTTTCCTACTAAAACATGTTTGTAATATTCCCATAAATATTGCTTAAAATTTAAATAAAGACTTTTTTTAATGACATGAAAACTGACCTAGGGCAGAACATACTTTGTTTCTGCGCGCCCAGTTCTAAGTGCCCTCCGTTTGGGTAACAGCTTCGGGATTTCTCTTTAGCCACGCCCCCAGACTCTGACCACCTGGTCAGGTGGAGCGAACCATGCTGACTGACTCCAGGGGTGGGCACGTGGCCCAGACCTGGCCAATGAGAAACCCCCGCTTCCCCTGGCTCATTGGTTGATTCGGAGGGAGGCAAATGACCTCACGCTGTGGCAGGGAGAGCCCAAGCCACAGGACTTTGGATCACACCACAGGGAAAGAAAAGCTGTTTTTCCACAGGAGTTATTAAGCTGATAAGAGGTAAAAGATGACCATCTCCATCACCACTTGGAGAAAGCTTCCAAAATGGAGCCCAAGATAAGAAAGCAGAAATCAGCTTCTTCCTGTCATTGGATCACCTGGATCCAGCCGTGACTGGGGCCAAACCCCTGGAGCTTTTCCATTACACTTGCCAATAAATTCCTTTTTGTTTGTTTGTTTAGGCCAGTTTAAGCTGGACTTCTGCCATTTCCAACCAAAAATATCCCAATGCAACCTATTTGTGCCAAATGGCTAAGATAATTCACTGAAATAAGATAAAAGCATGGTTGATTTTTCCAGGTTTGTGAAAGCAGCCAAATGTCATCACATTGATTCACGTCTGTTCTAGTTTGCAGGTTACAGCGCTGTGATTTAATTTTGAAAAGACAGAGAGAGAGAGAGTAAGAAAGACTCACTGATACGCACGAGTCTGTGTTATGATGACTAAGTTTCTGTACAAGCATGCCTCAGAGATAATGCAGGCTAGCTTCCAGATCACAGCCATAAAATGAATTATCACAATAAAGCAAGTCACATGAATTTCTCGGTTTCCCGTCGCCTATAAAAATTGTGTTTTTATAACGATACAATACTGTAGTTTATTAAGTGCACAATAACATCATGTCTACAAAAACAAGGTATAAAACTTAATTAAAAATACGCTATAGCTAAAAAATGCAATCACCTGAACTTTCAGCAAGTCGTAATCACCGACCACAGATCACCGTAACAAGCCCAACAATGAAAAAGTCTGAAATACTGTGAGAATTACCCAAACGTGACACAGACACGAAGTGAGCAAATGTTGTTGGGAAATTGGCTCCAACAGACCTGCCTGATTCAGGACTAACACAAAGCTTCAATTTGCCCAAAAAAAAAAAAAAAAAAAAAAAAAAAAGCATTATCCGTAATGGGCAATGAAACAAGGCACAGTAAAAGGGAGGGGCAGGGGTTGTGCCTATTATCTTTACCCCTGCTTCCCTCCTCATCTCGATTTTCTAAGGGTAACCTTGTAAGTTGTTGAGACTTCCCACCTATTCTGGGATTCACTTCCATCACAGAACCCCCTCCCTCACAGCAGACTCCTTTTCCAAGCCACCCACAGCACTGGCTCACCCCACCGATTCCTACCCTTGAGTCCACGGTGTGTAAAAAAACAAATAGAAAAAGCAAAACAAACATCCATATACAAAATCGTCCATACACTCACCTGGGCAGAAACAGAAGAAATGAAGAAATGGGAGAAAAGCGTGTCAAATGTTAATGGCGCCTGTCTCTGGTGGTGGATAAGAGCCAATGTTTTCTTTTATTTTTTTTTAAGATTTTATTTATTTATTTATTTGACAGGCAGAGATCACAGGTAGGCAGAGAGGCAGGCAGAGAGAGAAAGAGAGGAAGAGGCAGGCTCCCTGCTGAGCAGAGAGCCCGATGTGGGACTCGATCCCATGACTCTGGGACCATGACCTGAGCTGAAGGTAGAGGCTTTAACCCACTGAGCCACCCAGGCACCCCCGATGTTTTCTTTTTTAAAAAAATATTTTCCAAATTTTCTAGGTATTCCTTTTCTAATAGAAATATATTTTTAAAAATGCTTCGCCTTTTTTTAGCCTTTTTAACGTTTTTACATCAATTCCAGTCAGTGAACACACGGTAATATGTGTTTCAGGGGCACGATACAGGGATTCAGCGCTCTTGTACATCACCGCCTCTAACCTGCTAACATCCTTCCCTCCCGTACTGGCAAACACGGTAAGAAGAGAGGCCACGCACCGCTTCCCCGCTCCTCGCCCACTTCCATTGTCACTCAGTTATTACTCACAACCCTCGAGGGAAACTACAGTCCTCCGGGTGCCCGTGTAGGCATCACACCACGCCCAGTGGCTTCTCTCCCCCCTTTAGCCCGGCTGACCTCATTGGATTATCCCCCATCCTTTCCCTTGGCTAAGGTTTGAAACTGCAGCGTGATCCTCAGAATCTCCTCTCCTTTCCTTCCCTGTTCCGTCATTCAACAAATCTCAATCATATTCCAAGCGTACTTTGAATGCATCGGCCCTTCTCTCTCCCATTGCTACTGTCTGCAGTCTGCCCCTCTGGTGGCCTCACCACCTCCTTCCCTCCCTGTGTCTCCTCCCTTCCCCCACCTCACACACTGCTCTGCTTTGGGAGTTAGCGCCCTAACACTCAAATAAAATCATCGCATCGCCCCCCACCTTAAAATTCCTAATGGCTCTTGACTGCATACAGTATTGGATGGAATTACTGACCTGGCACCAAAGGCCCTTCACAAGCCAGTTTCAGCCCCGTGGCCTCATCCCTCATCTCTGCAGAGCATGCCCCACAGGCTCCAGAACAAACCCACAGGCTCCTTGCAGGAGAGCTGAGGCTCCCTTACACCCATGAGCCTCTTGTCATGCTCTTTCCTCTGCTCTGGGCTGCCATTCTCCCTTTCTCTGCACGAACTCTTATTCATCCCTCAAGACCCAAACTGGCATTAAATTCTGACTATCTCAATAATTAGCACATATCACACTGCATTTTGGTCCCCAGTAGACACTAACCTACTTAAGGGCAGAAGTGTCATTTTATCTGTTATTATATCCTGGCTTCTTGCTTGTAGAAAACCAGCAAATAAACAGCAAAGAGGAGAGGGATAGTACAATCCACAAACCTTCCCTAGAGAATGGATTTGTATTATATTAAGAGGGTAACTACAGTATTTCTCTCTTCTGAAAATAACCATAATTCCCCCCAGCAAAAGACTTATGTCGCCTGTATAATATGGTGCTGGCTCTATGTGAAGTTGTGTCCTTCTTAGCACCCATTATGTGATTTTGGCCACTTCTTTTGGGTTGGGATCAGTCTCTCTAGATTAAAAAAGAAATTTTAGATCTTTATAATAAAAAGTGCAAGCTGTCTTCATTTCTTAGCTGTTCATTCATAGTTAAGGCTTACAAATATGTACCTTCATCTTTAAAAAAAAAAAAGAACATGTTTGAATATAGCTTTTGTGCAAGGAAAAATAATATTATGATATTCTTTCAACTTTTTCTAGTTTATTACATTTATTTCTAAAAGGATCAATTATTAAATAAAATTATATCTTCCTAGGACATACAATGAGGTATATGTAGTTACAGAAAATTTAAATCTAGAGAATTCAGGATTTCAAAAAGTAATTAAGCAGCGTCTCACATCGTGGAATAGTTAATTTAGTTGATAATGGCATCATTAAATTCTACTAGAAATTCCCATGCCTCTAAGAGAAAGGAGTCAAGACATCAATCTCTCCTTGAATAGGAATGATGGGAACCCTCAGCAACTATTCATTAAACACCACATTCAAAACATGGCACTAATAACCCCGGGAAACATTCAGAGGAGTAAGACATTTCACTTCCCTCATTGCCCAAGAGGGACAAGAAGATAAATATCCACAATACAAGCCCCATCTGATGTGTCATAAGAAAGGGGCAGGGGTGCCTGGGTGGCTCAGTGGGTTAAAGCCTTGTCCTTCGGCTCAGGTCATGATCCCAAGGTCCTGGGATCAAACCCTGCATCGGGCTCTCTGCTCAGCAGGAAGCCTGCCTCCCTTCCTCTCTCTCTGCCTGCCTCTCTGCCTACTCGTGATCTCTCTCTGTCAAATAAATAAATTTTAAAAAATAAAAAATAAAAAAAAAAGAAAGGGACAAATGCTCTAAAAGTTCAGAAGAAAAAGACATTCTATCCAATTGAGAGATCCAAGAAACTCTTCTTGCAAAGACCAAGGCAGAAGCCCTGAAGAACAACTAGCATTATTTTTTATTTTATTTTTTTACAAATAGAATTGAGAAAAAGGCCATTCCAGGCAGAGGGAATAGCAAAAACGGAGGCAGAACATGGGTCAGTTTGGGCCCCTGCGAGAGGTCTCAGAGGGCAGGACATCAGCTGGCTTCTCATCCTTGGCCTTGCTCACTCCAACTGCAGGGCTTCCTTCCAACTCATGTGGAGCCCAGAGAAAAGCTAAAAACATAAATCGCCTTCCTGTTCCCAAAGGATTCTGGGCTCAGTCTAGCCGGCCATGGAGAATAATTTTAAGTTTTTGAGCAAGGGCCCTACAAGGCCAAGGGAGTGCTTGAGGTAATCAATTTGGCAACAATGTAGAGACATGGAAGAAGGAGGCATGGAGAGACCCAGATAGGACAATGAGAGAAACAAGGTAAGGATGCCGAGCTCGTGGTTGTTATATGCTTTGGTAATAAACTCAGATACTGCAACCAGGAGTTTGAAACAATGAATATTGCTTCTTGGGTACCGAAAGTCCCACATAAAGTACATATTTAACCCCTGAAAAACCTTACAATCCCATTCTCATCTTCTCTGAATTCTTCTTTATCATAATAATAAATTTGACTCTGTTTTTGATGTTTGACCACTGAAAGCTTTCAAGTCCAACCACTCCCCCTTCTGCCTCACACCAGTGCAAGCTGATTAGGAAGCCTGGGAATTCCTTCCTTTGTGCTGGTGGGAACAATAAAACCAGGAGCCCTTGAGGAAGCCCACTCCCAACCACAATAAAAACCGAAGGCACTCCCACCTCCCCTTCCTTCACTCAAGGTGAATGAGCCAGTTGGGTGCCTACCCTGCTCCCCCAGAAAGCCTCATTATATGTGAGTGAGAAATTGTCTTGCCCTCCTTCGTGTGTGTGTGTGTGTGTGTGTGTGTGTGTGTGTGTGAGACACTATCAGTCTTAACATCCAAACCGACTATGGGTGGGTAGAGCAGGAGTCCATCCACTCTCCACGGAGTAAATAATGAACTACTGCAATGTCCTTACTGTTTAGATGAGACTTGGAAAGATGCAGACACGGGGCATGACGGAAATTCTGGAAGGGCTCCTAGCTCCCGAAGCCTTCCCTTGGGAGACAGCTACCCTGGATTTATTTTTTTTTTCAAAGATTTAATTTATTTATTTGACAGAGAGATCACAGGCAGGCAGAGAGAGAGAGATGGGGAAGCAGGCTCCTTACCTAGCAGAGAGCCCGATGTGGGGCTCGATCCCAAGACCCTGGGAACATGACCTGAGCCGAAGGCAGAGGCTTTAGCCCACTGAGCCGCCCAGGCGCCCCAGCCACCCTGGATTACATGTCCTGTGGGTAAATATCAACTCAGTACTGACTACGCTGAATGGTCATACGTATTCACTCAAATACCTGGTCACCAGATTTAAACCAATCCGATGTGTGTTTGGTACCTACATGCCCCAGCCTCTCCCCACGGGCTCACTCTAACACAGTCACAGGTGCTATGTGCTTAATTAATTCTCCCATATCCACTTGCTTTCCATTAGAAGAAATCTCAGCACAAGTTGGGAAGGAAGCACAATTAAATGTTTCCCTCGGTTAAAGTTCTAAGTTACAGTGCTAGGGCAACAGAAAGGCAGAATAAATAGTAACGGAATAAATAATAACACAGTGATATTCTTCAAATAGTGCTTCAGTTATAAACTAGATGATAATCTAGATTTTTGCATAATAGAGAATGTATTCCCGTATCTTTTCAGGCATACCTACATCTATTGAAAGGCCACAATCATGAAAAACAGTGTCTTCCTCAAAAAAGAGTTTAGAAAATCATAATATTAACTACTTACACATCTTTAGCTGCTCCTGCAGGGCCTACGGGGGGAAGAAAAGGTCTGCGTTATTGTGACAGAATTACAACAAAAATGTGAAACCCAATACCCACTGAAAATAATATTCTAGAAGAGACAAGTTGAAGATATGCCTTTTAAAAAGATCATCTCAAAAGAAAGAAAGGGGCAAGTAGGAAAATCACATTAAATCAATTCACCCAAAATTACATTCAAATTTTACATTTTGAATTTATTCTGCCCATTTTTAACAATTCGTATAAATTTTAAGGTGTCGGTTCTGGAAGGGATTTTACAGATCACCTAATCCAATCCCTTTAATTTACAGATAAACTGACAAGAGTCGGGAAGTATTTTCATTTCAAAGTCACCCGCCGTCTAAGCTGGTGTCCATAGGGCCACAGGGCACTAAGCACAAAGTAAAGCGAAGTTACAAGACAGAAGGGAGGTGATATTTCAGTCAGTGAGGAGTCTCAAGGACACCAGCCTAGCTCCAAAGGGAGTTACGCGCACATGCACATTCTGCTCCTATTTGCTACTGAACCCTCCCACCCCCCATTTTTTGCTTCCCACCCACGAGCCAAAAACAACCTGTCTCTTTCGGACCCCATGCCTATCACTCATCATAGGTTCTCTGCCACATGTAGTTGGCCCCATTTCCACACTTCCTCTTCCCACAAGCCTCATCTGAGTGACACAGACCTTGGTTCTCACTTTACTAGGCATGTAGCATTTAACCTCTTAAAACCTCACTTCCCTCCCTTGTGTCAAATGAGGATAATAAGAGTGCCTTTCTCAAAAGTTAATATACAACAGAAAGAATAAAAGGAATGACCACTGGTGAGACAGTTATTGAAAATGGAGCTGGGGGATGCTCGGGTGGCTCGGTTGGTCTGCCTTCAGAGCAGGTCATGATCCCAGGGTCCTGGGGTTGAGTCCCCACGTCATCGTCATCGGGCTCCCTGCTCAGTGGGGAACCTACTTCTCCCCCTCCCTCTGCCTGCCGCTCCCTCTGCTTGTGCACTTGCTCGCGCTCTCTGACGAATGAATAAAATATTTTTTTAAAAAATTAAGAAATAAATGGAGCTGGGAGGACACTGAGGAGGTGGGGCTCATGCCCATCTTCTGTCCCAAATTCTCAGAAGTTTTTTGCTGAACTCAGCTGAAAGCCAAGGCATCTACTTCATAACAGACATAAACGGACTTTCTAACACGAGTGCTAGCAACCAATCACATGTAGTTTAATGCAACTGTATTTAAACGAGAACCAAAAACCTCTTCTTCAAAATGATTTATGTAAGCCTTCTCTTTCCTCTTTAAAAACTACACTCCTTCGTCTGTCTCTCCAGAGCGTGTTTTCTGCTTCAGTCCAGTCTCCTGGATTGCAATCCATTAAGACCCCAAATGACCACATAAATATAATTTTGCAGCTTGCAGTTTTGTCTTTTGTTACTTGACATGACTGTGAAGATTTGTTTTTTTAAAGATGCATGTCAACACTTAGCACAAAGTCTGGTACCTAAAAGTAGCTCACTAAATTGTTATTGTTAGCAGCCAAATTAATTAGAAATTAATATCTCAATTTCCATATCTATGAAATGGGAATTAAAATAATCTCTGCCTAAATCACACAGAGGAGAAAATAAAGAAAGACGTGCTACACAGTAAGCAAATAAGCCTGTAGGAAATGTCATTGCCAAAACTGCGACAGTTGTACCCTGGTGATATTAACTTAAGACCTATTAATCCTGCAAATTCAAAGCAGAGGGCAAAGATAATGAACACTATGCCTCAAGCACATTTTTTTTCAAATATCTTCTCCTATTCTGTAGGCTGCCTTTTAAGTTTTTTGTTTGTTTTTATTAACACATAATGTATTATTTGTTTCAGGGGTACAGGTCTGTGAATCATCAGGCTTACACATTTCACAGCACTCACCATAGCACACACCCTCCCCAACGTCCATAACCCCACCACCCTATCCTTACCTCAGTTTGTTGCCTGAGATCAAGAGTCTCTTATGGTTTATCTCCCTCCCTGGTCCCATCTTGTTTCATTTTCCCCTCCCTTGACCCTCCATGACCCCCTGCCCTGCCTTTCAAAGTCCTCATATCTGAGAGATCATATGGTAACTGTCTTTCTCTGATTGACTTATTTCACTCTGCACAATACCTTCTAGTTCCATCCATGTCAGAGCAAATGGCAGGATTTCGCCCTCAAACAAATTCTTGTAAGTCTCTGACCAAACCTTAACTTCATAACGAACCTCCTTCCTTTTCTTAAGGAAAGATTAACATTTCTATGTCACATCATTAAAATTATATAAACAAAAACTGCTTTAGGGCGCCTAGGTGGCACAGCCAGTTGAACATCCGACTCTGGGTTTCAGCTCAGGTCGTTGTGATCTTGGAGTCCTGGGATGGAAGGCGACGTCGGGCTCTGTGCTCAGTGTGGAGTCTGCTTGAGATTGCCCCTCCCGCTCATGCAGTCTGTCTCTCTCTCTCTCTCTCTCAAATAAATAAATAACTGCTTTGGAATCTGAGATCATAAAACAAAACAAAATCCTAACATTTAAAAAAATATCTTAACATAAGAACAGAGGAGTGTTTTGATAGGAAAAAATAAGCAAAGGATGGGTGCCACCAAAAACCCATGCAAATGAATGTTTTATTCCAGAGTCAAAAAAAAGCATGAGAATCTGGAAGAAAGTCTAGAAAGAAAGTAATATCCTGATTTTCATATTTTCATGTTCGTGGAAAAGTACAGAGAACATTTCGGGATTTTGTCGTGGACAGAGGATGGGAGAGCCAGAGGGGTCAGAAACTTTGGTTCTGCAAGGTCTTACAGAGAGAAGAAAGCAGAGACCATAATGAGGACTGTGAGTCCTCTGCAGAGAGGAAGGGCCATCAAATAGAATCCACAGAGAGAGCAGAGGGGACAGAAGTCATCCCACTCCATCTCAGGGAGGGCTCCAGGGTGGCAGGAATGGGAAGGCAAAGACACACACAAAGTCCTTGCTCAGATCATTCATTCAAAGGCCACAAAATCACTGCTTCGGTTTCTAATACTGAGCACATAAAGACAGCTGAGAAGACAACCCACGGGTAATGTGCATGTAACTAGTTTCAAAACAGCAACATGTTGTCTAATGAGCACTGATTTTAATCAGCCACCAGGAACCCTCCATCCACTTCAAATGATTGCTCCAACACCCTCAGAGCCTCTTTTCTGCTGGGATCACCATGTAGCATCCCAGCAGGGCCCCTGGCAGATGCCTGGGGTTACCGTCCAAAAGGAAGTCTGCACACCATTACTTCTGTTCTCAAACGTCCCTCATTTAAAGAGTACCGTCTACTTAATACGTGCAATGGTGGGGTGAGCAAAGATATCAGAAACACTACATCAGGTATGCAGGTGTTGT
>ML110678.1:0-12951 GCA_003697995.1 Taxidea taxus jeffersonii | reverse complement strand
AGACCCTTCCAGACATCACTCTATGTCCATCTGGCTGTTCATGTGTGTCCTTTATAAATAAACTGGTGAATTTAAATCCAAAAGTAAAGTGCCTTCCTGAATTCTGAGCCATTCTAGCAAATTATGCAATCTGAGAAAGGGTGCTGTGGGAACCCCCAGATTTGTTGCCAAGTTGGATAGAAGTGGGAGTCATCTGGGGACCCAATGCTTGCGACTGCTGTCAGAGGTGAGGCCATCTTGGGCAACCTTGCCCTTAAGCCTGCGGCGGCTGACACTCCAGCTAGTGGCAGAAGGGAAGTGTATCGTGCAACTCCCAGCGGATGTCAGAGAATTGGAAAGTTGGATTGTATCAGGAGGGAAAAAGCCTCACAGATAGTCTCCATGTTTTCTAACGTGTTTTTTGAAAATGCAGTGTCCTGAGAAGTCACTGAGGCTCCAAAAAACCTTGACGTGCTCTGTGAATCACACACCAAGACAGGATTGCACACCACTTGCTTCAGCAAATCATTCTGCACCCCGGGCATAGCCTGTAAGCTGTATTTCCTAATTTTCTAATTACCTCCCACTACCGAATAACTACAGGAAAACCTTCTGTGGTAGTTTCATATGGCTGCTGTAACAAATCCCCGAAGACTGGGTGGCTTCAAACAAGAGAAGTCGATGCTCTCAGCCTTCTGGAGGACATAGGCAGAAAATCAAAGGGTCCACGGGTCCAAATTGCCACACCCCCTTAGGATCCAGTGCCGGCGCTGTGAGCCTTGGTTCCTTGGCAGTCTCTGGCCGGTGGCCACAAGGTGCACACTGTCGCTCCACCCCCCTCCCCCATCGCTGTCTCTCTGTGATAAGGACACTGAACAGTGGACTTAGGGCCCACCCAGATTATCTCAAAATCCTTCATTACATCTGCAAAGACTCTTTTTCCAAATAGGATAAGATTCACACATTCCAAAGATGAGGACAGAAACTTGTGTTTAGAGGCCACCATTCAGCCCGCTAAACCTTCTCATCCCCGTCCTCCCCCATCCCTCCAAAAATTAAAATTCTAGAAAAATTAATATGGGGGGAGGCACTAAATTTAATGTAACATATCCTACAGCCCACAAACACAGGCAAACTTGCATTCCCGGTACACGAAAAAGCCAACCAGCTTTAAAACGCTACAGGGGGTCAGTAGTTTTAGGTGGATAGAGAGAATATCTTGGCTCCTACAGAAGATGTCCCTTTGCCATCTAATCATTCTTACAAACTAAGAAGAGTGAGCTGTAGTGCCCAGTAGGTTTTCAGCACTGTACATTTACCATTTCAAGTTTCCTCCCACATGCCAGAGTCTAACATAAAGAAAAGATATCTCTCTCTTAAAAGAAAGGACACATCCATTTCTACACTTGAAAAAACGAGCCTACTGTCGCCTTTCTTCATCACGGTCCTGTTGCACTATATCGGATTTATGTAATAGACTAGAAATAGTCACAAGTAAATGAATTGCTAAGTTACATATTAAATCATTTTTCTATCTTCCGACTGAGTGGTGATAATTTAAACACATGCGTCAAAAGATAAAATTATGTACACGAAGAGTTTCTAAAAAGCACTAAAGATTTTCAGATCACTCTTCTCGGCATAAATGATCAGAAACATAAATGATTGTGGCTCTTGTGGGAAATAATAAAAATATGCAGGAATGTCCTACTCTATTTGTTTTGTAAAAGATAAGAAAAGGCCCTTTGAGAACTGTATAAACTTAACTACAGAACAATAAACAAAATTATTTTTAATTTTGACAGCTCATGATGTCTTCTCTGACCCAGAATAGTTCCAAAACTATGTCATAGTCTCAGTTTGGCCAAAAGAAGTACAACAACAGCTCTTAGTTCATCCAAAGCAATGTTATTTTTCAAGAAGCCAACAAAAGAACTAGATTCGTAAGTCATTTTTTTCAATAAAGGAGAAAAAAATTCAGGTCAATGTGTCCTAGAAATATAAAATTCTGTTCATGAATATGGAAGCTCTTACAGAAAATCTCTTCATTTGCAGGTTGTCCTTATTGAACAACTACACTTCAGGGAGCTAAAAATTAATAAATAAAGACAGCCACAGAAGGATGGACTAAAGGTAAGGCAGTGACATCTGGCCGCTGTATTATAATCCCAGCCACGTCTCTACTCAGCGGTAAGTGGTTTGTGGCTGAACCGAATACCTCACTGAGGTCACCTTCGTGACCCCTGCACAGGGCCCCAAGAGCTCACTTTTGCGACCCCTGCACAAGGTGACTTCCGGGGAGCTGGGACACATAAACATCCTCTGTGTCACCGGTGGTAAGTGCCTGACATTTTCCACATCTCCTGTCATTCACAGTCACTTCTAATGTGGAACCTCCAAGAGTGTACCGATCACTTGCCTCTTCCTACCTTCCCTTTAGAGGCAGCAAAATCTTCCAGTTAACCAGGCATTAGTTTGGGGTCATGTTTATTTCTCCCTCCCATGCAGCCCATCCTTAGTCCTGGCTGTCCCAGGGGTCTCTGGCATCAGTGCTTCCAGGCCCTTCTTACTTCCCTGACTCCAGACAGCCACTGCTATAAGCTCATTCTTTCCTTCTACACTAGTTAGAAAAGTCTTTCCCTATATTTACAATAAACAGCATAGGGAGTACTCACAATATACAAGGCACTGTTCTAAGCACTTTACTTTCATAAACTCATTTTATGTTGGAGTCAATTCTATTCTTACTCCCCCATTTTACAGTTGAGAAAACCAACGTACCGTCTGAGTTGCCCAAGGCCACACAGCTGATAAATGACAAAATCAGGATTCGAACTTGGGCCTTTTGGTATCAGAGTCCACCCTCAACTCTGAGGCTTGGCTTTCCTGCCTGTCTGTCCTCCTCAACTTCCATTCTACCCACTCTTCCTTCCCAACACCCTATAACCAACGTGAACCACTAAAGCCAGTGAGGCCAGACCTACTGCCCTGAAATGCACAGAGCCCATTTGTCCCTGTGATTTCACACAACACTAAGAATGCCCTCCTTTCCATTACCTGCTTATCCGAACAGTTACCTATTCTTCAGAAACAAATCAAGTGCCACTTCTTCCAAGCAGGCTGCCCGGAATGCTTGAGGTTTTATTTTATTCTCTCAATCGCTGTATTAGTGACACAATTTAGGACTTCATTTTGCAACTTCGTCTCCTCAGTATGTTCATTCATTTGAACAACAACAACAAAAAATTCTTTGCAAGCCAAAAATCCCATTTTTGGAAAGTTTGGATCCTAGTCTAGAGGCTGCAGGTACAGCTGGGAATAAGATGCAGGAGGCTCTCACGAGGCCTGCATTTGGAGGAAAGGAACAGAAGAGGCGATAAAATAAGTAAACAAAATATCAGCTCTCCAGCAAAGAGAGTTTCAAACAGAGAGAAAACAACAAGAGTCAGTTCAGCACAGTTCAGGGAATTGAAAGAAGGATGGCGGGGGTTGGGGTCTGGGAGCAATGGCAGGGAAGCAGCAGGGGACACACGTGACTTCTTGGATGCTATCAACAAAATTTTATATTATGTCCTCGATACGGCCTGGACTCATGCTAAGAACAGTGGAAATATCTCAGTCCTACAAAACCATTTATAAATGTAAATTAAGGCTGGCCCACAGAGCTACATCAAAAGAAGGGAATGCAATTATCTACCTAATTGAAGAAGAAAAGAAAACTAATCTAAATAATTGTTCCCAAAAGGATTGTATTAACTCCCTGGGTACACTGACAAAATAGGATAAATAATTATTAAACTCCTCCTCTTCAGACTATTGTTATATAAATAGCAGAAGAACCATTACAGAAACATTCTGATAATAAACTGCCACGGAGTTATGATCAGACAGTTGCCAGTTACATATCCCTGCTAGAAAAACTACAACGAAAAAATTCAGTTAGCTATCATGTGTAGAACACTTCTGAAGTAAGTCTTCTGCTGCAAAGAATGTCTACAGCCTTAGCCTGCACTGACACGGGCTATTGTAGATATTGGGAACCATCCAAACTTTTTCAGGGATTTTCTGGTTTACCTGAAAAGAGATTGTCTGGCTTACATTACAGACTTGCTTACCCATCTGTATGTATGACTGTCTAAAAGGAAATGGATGACCTGTTCAGATCATTAACTCAAATGCAGGGCTGCTCATTTCTCTGCCTAGTTAAAAACCATGTTCAAGGAAAAACAAGGGAACAGAGAATCTGATTGCTGAGAGAGAGAGGTGGTGCTGGAGAGCAGAGAGAAATAGATCAAGAGCTCCCTGCCTTATAGAAAATGCAACAATTTTAAATTGGGTATTTAAACCAGATGTTTCTCTATAGTGGAGGGGCTAGAATCTATGCAGGACAAATATACTGAATCTTCACTGAGTGGAAAATATAAGAAGTCCTCCCACTACAGTTCTAGGTTGGGGAAATCAAATTCCTACTTTGCGAGAGTGATCTTACTAAAACATGAAAATGGAGAGAGCTCTCATGCAATTGAAATTGTTCTCAAGACCCCATCTGGAGCAACAGCTCAACTCTTCCCCGAAGCCTCCTTTGATTGAACAATATTATTCATCATGTCCTGGGGACTTGCGTATTCTATCATAGTTTGCCTTGCTGCTGTTCTCCAATGGTTAATCTTCCTACCTAGACTATCAGCTTCTCAAGAGCATGAAAGTTTGTTTTCATTCAACCACCCACTGGTGGCTGCCCAAGCCTTGCTTAACAAGTTCTTAGCAAAGTGCCATCTCTGCAGGGAGAGGTGGACTGGGTGTAAGCTTACAGTTAGAAATCTTTAGGAGAAATCTAACCGGAATTATCTAAGGCCTGAGTGATCTGGGGGCTGATTTCTTATGGCTGTTGGATCATTTTATGGCAGATCAGTTTCTCCACCTATTGGACATACAGAATTAAATTTACTCAAGCACACTACTAAATATCCATCTGTCATATTAACCAATTTCTCTAGACAAAAGCCAAGAAAGGCAGTGTTCAGATGGCTCCAGGAGAGGGCAAACAATTATCTCATGTTACCTGAATTTCTTACAGAGTAAAACAGGGCTTATGATAGAGATTTCAGGTTTAAGGGTCATACTATAACGTCCTAATACACCCTTTGGAAGTAGATATGCTATGGTCTTGTAGAAAAATGGTCAGGGAAAGCCATTTCACCTTCAACATGGCACCATTCCACTACTCTATAATAACTACAGTTTATACAGCATTTTCACTCTGTAACTCAGAAATATGAAATGAAATGCTCCTAGCAACAAGCCCAGAGCTGAAGTCAAGCTCCAGCCTCACTCTCCAGGCTCCAAGTTCAGCGCTCTTCCCACCTTCTCTCTGTATTTTGTTATTCATGTGTCTATGGTTGGCTGCATGGAAGCACTAACTCATTGCTGAAAATCTTAAGTGTAACTATTGAATTGTATGATCCTATTGTGTAACTATAAGTGTAACTATTGATTGTATGATATGTGTTCAGAAGTTGGGCATTGTAAGTACCTGGAGGACAGGAACAACATCTATTTTTTTTAAAATTTTTTATTTATTTATGGTCGGGGGAGTAGGGGGAGGAGCAGAGGGAGAGGGACAAGCAGACCCCACAATGAGCATGGAGCCCGATGCGGGGCTCCAGCCCAGGACCCTGAGATGATGACCTAAGCAGAAACCAAGAGTCAGATGCTTAACGCACTGAGTCACCCAGGTGCCCCGGGACAACATCTATTTAATGCATTTATTTCATGCCACTTGGGTTCAGGACCACACATTCACAACTTGGTCAACAGCATATTTCATGCTGATGTCAACATTCACAACTGAAAAATATTCAAATACCTTTGCCTTGTGGCTTATTTTTCTTCATTTTACATATTTCCTTTCTGAAACTAAAGTCCTACCACGAGCTGACAGAAAAATTTCCAAATAACAATGACCACATCCTAAAGCTAGCCAGCTGGACTCTCGTAGGACGTGTTTGGGGAATGACCTCTCAAAAGACCAGGGCAGATCCTTCAACAAGGTGAGTGATAAGTTCCCCACTCATCACATTCCCTCCTTAGTGTTTTACAGTCTGCACTCTCTACCTGCCGTTTCCCTTAACAAAAAGCAATTATTAGCCAAGAGCAAGCTAGAGGAGACAACAACAGGCTCTTCTGTGAACTGTCTTTCATAAACAGGCTGCCCAACAAGAAGGCGCACACTTGGAGTGGTTTTTTCAATGCAACTGTATAGGGTATAAGGGATGTGCATTTCGAAGAAAAAAAAAGGTCAACCAAGTATCTGTAGGGAGAATCCTATTTTTGCATTTTCTGATATTACCATTTCCAAATTACCTTATCATCACTGATTTAGCAACAGTGCCCCTCCCTCCTATCCCCAGATCTGACAAGCAGTTCATTAATAAAAATGTAAACGAACTAACCTAGCTCCACTTGAAAGGAAATGTTACAAATCCTTCCCATGATTTTTTTAATATGGATAATGTTCTTAGCCTTTTTATTTTTTTAAAAGATTTTATTTATTTGACACACAGAGATCACAAGTAGGCAGAGAGGCAGGCAGAGAGAGAGGGGGAAGCAGGCTCCCTGCTGAGCAGAGAGCCCGATGTGGGGCTCATCCCAGGACCCTGAGATCATGACCTAATCTGAAGGCAGAAGCTTTAACCCACTGAGCCACCCAGGCACCCCTGTTCTTAGCCTCTTTAAAAAAGAGAAGGTGCCCATGCAGTGGATGGTGTAAGACCCCAGTGTCTATTAGATTGAGAGACACAAGGTCTGATGCAGGTTTCCATGCAGAGCTTTCTGGCTGCTCTCAGAATCTCGTTTGTCCTTTTTGGCATAAGACACCAACCACGATAACCAATGTCTCTCACTGTTACGTGAACAGAAAAGATTTGTTCTCTGTTGGCTCCCTGCATATCCCAAGAAGGAGAATTTCATTCAAGATGGTAAAGATTATCTGTAAGAGATCAACTTTTTGGTGAATCATCACCTGGGTTCATTCACAGCTCTAGGACTAGAACCCCACATATTTAGTGTCTTCTCAGGAAAAGCAAAATATTCTATGTGTGGTTACGGACAAAAAGGAAAAAGAAACTTGGCCGATTCACGGACCACAAAGCAGATTTCCACATCTGACCCCAGTAAGTAAACGTCAAAATAAACTTTAAAATAAATAAACGAATAAGGCTTGAATTTTAAGCTCCATCTTCCACAGATGTCTGGGTTAAGGGAAGTGACAGGGCCAAGGTCACGAAGACTGAGAGGGCACCCATGCCAGTCTGCTAGGAAATACTGCAGCAAGAGACTGCTGTTTGCGTTTGCTTGGGGGGGGGGGGGGGTGGGGGGATGGATAGGACGCGGCATCTGATTGATCTCAGTTGGAGGAGATGGGAGTCTTTTATCCGAAAGGATCCTAAAAGAGGCCAGCAGATATTACTCAAACAGATCCCGATTCTTTTTTTTGTTTGTTTGTTTTGTTTTGTTTTGTTTTTAAAGATTTTATTTATTTATTTGACAGGCAGAGATCACAAGTAGGCAGAGAGGCAGGCAGAGAGAGAGGAAGGGAAGCAGGCTCCTTGCTAAGCAGAGAGCCCGATGTGGGGCTCGATCCCAGGACCCTGGGATCATGACCTGAGCTGAAGGCAGAGGCTTTAACCCACTGAGCCACCCAGGCGCCCCCAGATCCCGATTCTTAAATCAGGAGACGCGAGCTGGGTTAAGAGAGAAGATTGAGTTTTGGAATAAGTCACTTGACACAAAGCCTGGCCGACTGGGAGACAGGAGATCTCGCCCGCCAATCAACAAAATGAAGTATTGTAAAAGAAGTTCCAATATATTTTTCTAAAGAAAAATATGTGAACAGATCACTGCTGATATTAAAACTCTGTCACACTTATCTAAAACATCCTTAATACTGCAGCTTCTCAGAGAACTCCTACAAGCAGCCCAGCCGCTCTCGGGCATCAGGACAGACTCAGATGAATTTGGAGCCCGGCTCAACCCCACCCGCACCACCACCACCAAAAAAGTCCTGAATTGCTCGGCCGCACTTTCCTGTTGCAGCGTCAGGGTTCCGAGGGGCTGGCGGCGAGGTCTGCGGGGCGAGAGTGGGAGGGGAGGGAGCGGATGCGGGCCACTACCAGGAATCTCCCCCCCTCCCCCGAGGGCTCCGAGCTCCCCGCTGCAGGGGCGCCCCGCCGTGCGTCCTCCCCGCGCACCCTCCGCAGGATCGCCCTGCAGGCTCCCCTCGTCCAGGCGTGACCGCCCCCGCGCGGGGGAAATGCCCCGCTGCGGGTCCCTCCAAAAGCGGGCCATCTGCCCCCCCCCACCTGCCGTCCCGAAAATGGGGACGGGGAGATGGGGTTGCGCGCCCTCCCTCCCCGGGGTCCCCGCCGGCTCTCCGGGCCTCTTCCGCAGCGGCGGCCCGCCGGGCAGACCTCCCCGCCGCCCCCGAGCCCCCGGCCCGCGCCCCTGCTCACCTCGGCCGGCGCCCGCACTGGTGGCGGTGGAGTTCCCGCAGCCCATCGCGCTGCTGGCCCGGGAAGCAGCGCTCGGGAGCTGGCCGCCGCGGGTCCTGGGGGCGGAGACGGAGGCGGAGGGCGGCGCGCCCCGAACCGGAGGCCGGCGGGGGCGCGCGGGGCCGGGAGGTGAGGGGGGCGCGCGGGGCCTCCCCCTCCAGCCGCCGCGGGGTGTGGGCCAGGGCGCGGCGGGCGGGCGCGGGCCGGGACGGAAACCGCCCGGCACCCCTCTCGCTAGCCGCGGTCGGGGTCCCCGCCGGACCCACCCGTCGCCTCGGCAACCGCGGCGACGCCCAATCCCCGGCCTCCTTCGGGCTCTCCGGCCGGGCATTGGTCGTCGTGAAGAGGGGGCGGGAGTTTAAAGTGGGTTTGGGGGCGAGGGCGAGGCTGGGGGCGTGGCCGGCGCGGGCCTGGGGCGAGGCGGAGGTCCGGGGATACCCACCTACCCACCTGCAGGCCCTCTTTGCCTTTTCTTCGCCGCCTCCCCTCCCTGCTTCAGGATGTGGGCTGGTGTGGAGGCGGTGGAAACACCTCTTTTGCATATGCGCGCCCAGTAAATGTTATCGAATGATATTCGGGTCTGAAGTCAACCCCAAAATCCGTTTCTTCTTTAACAGAAAGCTAATGCAGCTCTGTTGCCCGATACACTTTGCTGGGAAAGAGCATGAAGTCTTCCCTAGGTCGGTCATATTAGCCTACTCCACTTTAATTGCGTTTGCTGCAATTTCAGTAGCTTGCAGGACCTTCGCTCATTTAATGACGGAACTGTGAATTCACTTGGCACCTTTCAACCTAACACTTTGGCAGCTGTTACTGCGGTCAGACTCTGAGTTACAGCCCCTGCTCTGCCCCAAACAGTTGCGTGACCTCAGCAAAGTTACTTAACCCGTTAGTGTATCCGTTGTTTTACCTGTAAGATGGCAGTAATAATGGGTAAGCCTGATGATTCACAGACCCCTGGGGCAAATAATACATTATATGTTAATAAAAATAATTAATTTTTTTAAATGGCAGTAATAACTTGGGCACATGGAAACATCTAACACAGGGCCTGATCCCAAATAAATGCTAGCTATTCTTGTTCTTAAGTCCTGTTAGAACTGAATATAATTCCCTGAAGGTAAGGACTGTCTGATTTATCCTAGCGTCCTCCTGGCTCATAGTACAGACTCAGTAAATGTTTTGTGAGATGAATTCAAGCCAGGAATTAAATCTCCATTTTAAATCCATTTAATATTTATAGAGAGCCTAGCCTGTGCCAAGTCCTTTGGTAAAATTAAGTTCCAGTGATACAAACATGTAGGAGCCAGTCTAACCAAGCAGACGGATTATAAACAAATTAATTACAGTATAGCAGGGATGCTAACAGAGGAATACAGGGTGCTACAGGGGCCCAGAGGATGCTGGGATCCCGGTTAAAAGACTTTTCTAAAACAAAACAATCGTTTTTGGAGAAAACCTTGACTTGAACCGAGTCCCTGGTGAACTGTTGATTATGACCTTTGAGGCAATGGAGAGCGTGGGGTAATCTCATTCAGGATTCACCATCCCTCCTTTGCAAATTAGATACATCTGGGCATGTCCTGAGATTGGAATTAATTCTTGGGCAAATAAGGGTGTTTCCGAGTTGACTTCTAGAAGCCCTGATTCTCTACCTTGGCCTCCACCGTCTTTGTTCAGTGGCTCCCTTCTTACAAATCCAGAATTGGAGAGGCGGGGAGGGCAAGGGGAGTAAGAGAGGAGGACTATCAAGTAACCAAAGAAAATACTCTTGCTTGGGGCGCTTGGGTGGCTCAGTGGGTTAAAGCCTCTGCCTTTGGCTCAGGTCATGATCCCACAGGCTCTCTGCTCATCCCCCTCTCTCTCTGCCTGCCTCTCTGCCTACTTGTGATCTCTGTCTGTCAAATAAAAATAAATGAAACAAGATGGGATTGGGAGGGAGACAAACCAAAAGAGACTCTTAATGTCATAAAACAAACTGAGGGGGGGGGGGGGGGAGGGGTGTTGGGAGAGGGTGGTGGGGTTACATTATATGTTTAAATAACAATTTTAAAAATTTTTAAAAAAACAACAACAAAAGAAACAATTCCCAAAGACAAGCACATACTTTCTTTTCTGTTGGTTGCCTTTTCTCTCCAGACTTCATCTTTTAATAAATTTAGTACTCATCCCAAATAAATAAATAAATAAATAGTTTTTTTAAAAAAATAAAAAAGAAAGAAAATACTCTTGCTTACTTCTGGGCTGACACTGGACTCCAGCCCTAGGAGACTTGGAGGAAAAAGAAAAACAGATCCTGACATCCAGTCAGCAGCCTGACACCATGAGGCCTTTGGGTTCACAGCTACACAGACGACCAATCTCAGACAGGGCCACTCTCTAACTCTGAGGAAGTGAGACCAGAAATAAGACCAGTCAGTAATCTTGTCTGAGTATGCCAACGCAGGCTCACTGGCAAACCACAAAAAGAGCATCGCTAACTTGAAGGATCTGGCTAACTTGAAGGATCTGCTTTTTTTTTTTTTTCAAACCAGTTACAGTTTTATCCCAGGCTGCCTGCCTCATAGATGAAATTTATTAAGACTATCCCACCATAGAATTGTCCCTGCTTCTTGCCAACACCCAGTTCAGAAAAAGAGAGGTCCTGCTTTCTTAAACCCCAACCATAACCACCTAACTTGAGCCCAAATCCTATAGAATCTTTTCTAACACCCCATTAATGAGATACCTCATGATTTCCTGTAGTGCACATTCTCTTTCGCTCCCTAAAGTAATAAACCCAACTTGCCCAACTACCAGCACGTTCCTGGTGGTCTTTGGTGGGAGGACACTGACCCTCGTAAATGACATGAACTCAGCTTTATAAGGTTATGGAGTGTGCTATCTATTCATTCTTTCAACAAACACCATTGAGTGTTTCCTTTGTGCTAACCACTTTTCTAAATGCTTGAGATGAAGCAGTGAGCAAGGCACAGAGGCAAAATCTAGTGGAAGGAGACAGACCAAAATCAAACAAAAGATAATTGTAGATGCTCTAAGTCTGATAGAAAGAAAACAGAGCCGGGCACTGAAATAAGTGATAAGGGTAGAGGGAGAGTTGCTATTCTAGGTAGGTGCATCAAGGAAGATCTCCCTGAAGAATGGAAATTTTAGCTGAGGTATAACTGATGAGAAGAAATCAAACATGTGAAAGCCAAGCAAAGGGCATCCCAGGCCGAAGATACAGCAAGGGCAAGAGCCCCGGGGCAGGAATATGCTGAGTATGTTTCATAAACAGATGAAAAGGCCAGGATGGCAGGACTAGAGCAAAGATGAAGAACAGTAGTTGGGGAGATAAGGCAGATCACACTGGATAGGATGGGCTTTGTGGGGAGTTAAAATTTTATTCAAAGGGCAATGCGAAGTCATTTGATGAGACAAAGTATGCAAAGTTCCTAATAACCTCTCTAGTAAGTGCCCCATAAATGTCAGTCCTCTCCCTGTTGTGGAGTGAAAAAAAAGAAGTCTAGCAACTCCTTTTTCCTTTTTAGGAATTTATTTTATTTTTTATAAAAAACAGTTAATTGCATTTGGGTGTTTTCAAAAACAATGAGTCAAAAGAAAATCATTAATGCATGTCTCATTTCCTGGTCAGTTTTGGCTTCTATCTTGGTCCTAGTTAAATCACACCATTGAGCTGTTGTTTTCATTCCTCAAACAAGAACTGATGCAGTGTGAGGGAGAGAGATGATATGCATGACTGAAATTGATCTGGCAAGGAAAGGAAACCAAGACATAGGAGAACATGGAGCTAAATAAGTCTCAGCTTTCATGGTTTTTCTTCCATAAAGGGTTCCCCACAAAGTGTTTGGCAGCCTGAGTTTAATTTTTGTTTTTCTCCTTTTCCCTGTTGACATGCTGCAAGATGGCTGCCCCAGCTCTGGGTAGCTCATCCACACACAGTAGAACTCAGCAACAAAGGGGGATTTTTTTCCCCCCTGCATTTCGGGTCCCTTTTTAAAGCTGAGAGGCACTGGGAACACTTCCTCTCCCATTTCTTTGGCCAGGATTTGGATCATGCGACTTTTCCTGATCCAGCCACGGGAAGGTAAAGAGGAGATCTGTAATTGGCTCTGGTAAGTTACAGTGTACCCCTGAGAGACATCTGAACAAATTGGGGCTCTGCCCCGGGAGGAAAGGGGGTAATTAACCCCCTTTTAAGCCCCGGTGTTTAACCGGATAGTCATAGTCATAGTACATATGAACCCTTTTGTACTAACTCTTCTGAGTTAGTTCTCTTCTGGATTAGGCTTCCTACCCTCTTGGAGACGGGCACAGACCTATGACTGGCTTTGGCCAATGAAAGGTGAACAAAAGTGAAATAATGACTCAGAGGCTCTGTGAATTCCCATCTGCTGGGAGTTGGGAGATGGGCCTGGGAGTA
>ML110677.1:2009-49641 GCA_003697995.1 Taxidea taxus jeffersonii | reverse complement strand
CCAACAAATTTGACAATCTGGAAGAAATGGATGCTTTCCTAGAGACAAATAAACTGCCAAAACTGAACCAGGAAGAAATAGAAAACCTGAATAGGCCCATAACCAGTAAGGAGATTGAAACAGTCATCCAAAATCTCCCAACAAACAAAAGCCCAGGGCCAGATGGCTTTCCAGGGGAATTCTACCAAACATTTAAAGAAGAATTAATTCCTATTCTCCTGAAACTGTTCCAAAAAATAGAAATGGAAGGAAAACTTCCAAACTCATTTTATGAGGCCAGCATCACCTTGATCCCAAAACCAGACAAGGATCCCATCAAAAAGAATTACAGACCAATATCCTTGATGAACACAAATGCGAAAATTCTCACCAAAATACTAGCCAATAGGATCCAACAGTACATTAAAAGGATTATTCACCACGACCAAGTGGGATTTATTCCAGGGCAGCAGGTTGGTTCAACATCTGCAAATCAATCAATGTGATACAATACATTAACAAAAGAAAAAACAAGAACAATATGATACTCTCAATAGATGCTGAAAAAGCAATTGACAAAGTACAGCATCCCTTCCTGATCAAAACTCTTCAAAGTGTAGGGATAGAGGACACATACCTCAATATTATCAAAGCCATCTATGAAAAACCCACGGCAAGTATCATTCTCAATGGAGAAAAACTGAGAGCTTCTCCGCTAAGGTCAGGAACATGGCAGGATGTCCATTATCACCACTGCTATTCAACATAGTACTAGAAGTCCTAGCCTCAGCAAGATAACAAAAAGAAATTAAAGGCATCCAAATCGGCAAAGAAGAAGTCAAACTATTGCTCTTTGCAGATGATATGATACTATATGTGGAAAACCCAAAAGACTCCAATCCAAATCTGCTAGAACTTGTACAGGAATTCAGTAACGTGACAGGATATAAAATCAATGTGCAGAAATCAGTTGCATTTCTTTACACCAACAACAAGACAGAAGAAAGAGAAATTAAGGAGTCAATCCCATTTACGATTGCACCCAAAACCATAAGATACCTAGGAATAAACCTAACCAAGAGGCAAAGAATCTATATTCAGAAAACCATAAAGTACTCATGAAATAAATTGAGGAAGACACAAAGAAATGGAAAAATGTTCCATGCTCATGGCTTGGAAGAATAAATATTATGAAAATGTCTATGCTACCTAAAGCTATCTACACATTTAATGCAATCCCTGTCAAAATCCCATCCATTTTTTTCAAAGAAATGGAAAAAATAATCCTAAAATGTATATGGAACCGGGAAAGACCTCGAATAGCCAAAGGAATATTGAAAAAGAAGGCCAAAGTTGGTGGCATCACAATTCCGGGCTTCAAGCTCTATTACAAAGCTGTCATCATCAAGACTGCATGGTAGTGGCACAAAAACCGACACATAGATCAATGGAACAGAATAGAGAGCCCAGAAATAGACCCTCAACTCTATGGTCAACCAATCTTTGACAAAGCAGGAAAGAATATCCAATGGAAAAAAGACAGCCTCTTCAACAAATGGTGTTGGGAAAATTGGACAGCCACATGCAGAAAAATGAAATTGGACCATTTCCTTATACCGCACACAAAAATAGACTCAAAATGGATGAAGGACCTCACTGCAAAAAAGGAATCCATCAAAATCCTTGAGGAGAATACAGGCAGCAACCTCTTTGACCTCAGCCGCAGCAACTTCTTCCTAGGAACATCACCAAAGACAAGGGAAGCAAGGGCAAAAATGAACTATTGGGACCTCATCAATATCAAAAGCTTTTGCACAGCAAAGGAAACAGTTAACAAAACCAAAAGACAACTGACAGAATGGGAGAAGATATTTGCAAACGACATATCAGATAAAGGGCTAGTATCCAAAATCTATAAAGAGCTTAGCAAACTCAACACCCAAAGAACAAATAATCCAATCAAGAAATGGCCAGAGGACACGAACAGACATTTCTGCAAAGAAGACATCCAGATGACCAACAGACACATGAAAAAGTGCTCCGCATCACTGGGCATCAGGGAAATACAAATCAAAACCACAATGAGATACCACCTCACACCAGTCAGAATGGCTAAAATGAACAAGTCAGGAAATGACAGATGCTGGTGAGGATGTAGAGAAAGGGGAACCCTCCTACATTGTTGGTGGGAATGCAAGCTGGTGCAGCCACTCTGGAACAGCATGGAGGTTCCTCAAAAAGTTGAAAATAGAGCTACCTTATGACCCAGCAATGGCACTACTGGGTATTTACCCTAAAGATACAAACGTAGTGATCTGAAGGGGCACGTGTACCCGAATGTTTATAGCAGCAATGTCCACAATAGCCAAACTATGGAAAGAACCTAGATGTCCATCAACAGATGAATGGATAAAGAAGATGTGGTATATATACAATGGAATACTATGCAGCCATCAAAAGAAATGAAATCTTGCCATTTACGATGACGTGGATGGAACTAGAGGGTATTATGTTTAGCGAAATAAGTCAATGGGAGAAAGACAACTATCATATGATCTCCCTGATATGAGGAAGTAGAGATGCAATGGGGGGGGGGGGGGGTTTGAGGGGTAGGAAAAGAATAAATGAAACAAGATGGGATCAGGAGGGAGATAAGCAAAAGAGACTCTTAATGTCACAAAACAGAGGGAGGCCAGGGGGTGGGGTGTAGGGAGAGGGTGGTGGGGTTATGGACATTGGGGAGGGTATGTGCTATGGTGAGTGCTGTGAAGTGTGTAAACCTGGCAACTCACAGACCTGTACCCTGGGGCTAATAATACATTATATGTTTATTAAAAAATAAAAAAATTAAAAGGAAAAAAGAACCATATGATCATTTCAATAGATGCAGAAAAAGCATTTGAAAAAGTACAACATCCATTCATGATAAAAAAAAAAAAACCCTCAATGGAGTCGGTCTAGAGGGAACATACCTCAATGTAATTAATGCCATATATGAAAAAACGCCCAGCTAATATCATCCTAAACAAGGAAAATCTGAGAGCTTTTCCTCTGTGGTCAAGAATAAGGCTGGGATGTCCACTCTCACCACTTTTATTCAACATAGTACTGGAAGTCCTAGCCTCAGCAATCAGACAACAAAAAGAAAACAAAAGGCATCCAAATCAGCAAGAAGTAAAATGTTCACTATTTGCAGACAACACGATACTCTATATAGAAAACCCAAGTCTCCACCAAAAAACTCCTAGAACTGATACACAAATTCAGTAAAGTCACAGGACATAAAATCAAGGTAGGGAAATCTGTTGCATTTTTACACACCAATAATGAAGCATCAGAAAAAGAAATTAAGGTATCAATCCCATTTACAATTGCACCAAAAGTAATAAGATACCCAGGAATAAACCTAACCAAAGAGGTGAAAGACCTGCACTCTGGAACCACTGCACACTGGAAAACACTGATGAAAGAAATTGAAAATGACACAAAGAAATGGAAAGACATTCCATGCCAATGGACTGCAAGAACAAATATTGTTAAAACCTCTGTGCTACCCAATCTAGACATTTACTGCACTTCCTATCAAAACACTGACAGCATGTTTCACAGAGCTGGAACAAACAATCCTAAAATGTGCATGGAACCACAAAAGCCCCCAGATAGCCAAAGAAAACTTGAAAAAGCAAAGCAAAGCTGGAGGCATCAAAATTCCAGACTTCAATTTATATCACAAAGCAGTAGTCATCCAAACAGAGTAAGATGCTGGCACAAAAACAGAGACATAGATCCATAGAACAGAACACAACATCCAGAAATGAACCCACAACTCTATAGTCAAAGAATGTTTGGCAAAGGAGGAAAGAATACACAATGGAAAAAAGACGGTCTCTTCAACAAATGGTGTTGGGAAAACTGGACACAACATGCAGAAGAATAAAAGTGGACCCCTTTCTTACACCACACCCAAAAATACACTCAAAATGGATTAAAGACCTAAATGTGAGACCTAAAAGTCCTTGAAGAAAGCACAGGAAGTAATTTCTCTGACATCAGCCATAGCAACTTCTTTCTAGATATGTCTCCTGAGGCAAAGGAAACAAAAGCAAAAATAAAACTACCGGCACTACGTCAAAATGAAAAGCTTCTGCACAGGAAAGGAAACAATCAACAAAACTAAAAGTCAGCCTACGGAAAGGGAGAAGATATTTGCAAATAACATATCTGAAAAAGAGTTAGTAGCCAAAATCTGTAAAGAACTTATCAGGGGCACCTGGGTGGCTCAGTCATTAAGCATCTGCCTTCAGCTCAGGTAATTATCCGGGAGTCCTAGGATCGAGCCCCACATCAGGCTCTCTGTTCTAAGGGAAGCCTCCTTCTCCCTCTCCTACTCCCTGTGCTTGTGTTCTCTCTCTTGCCATCTCTCTCTGTCTCTCTCTCTTTCTCTCTCTGTCAAATAAATAAAAATCTTTAAAGAAAAAAGAACTTATCAAACACAACACCTAAAAAATGAATAATCAAATTTTAAAATGGGCAGAATACGTGAATAGACAGTTTTCCAAAGACATCCAGCTGGCCAACAGACACATGAAAAGATGCTTATCACCACTGATGATCAGGGAAATGCAAATCAAAACCACAATGAGCTATCACCTCATGCCTGTAAAAATGGCTAAAATCAACACAAGAAACGACAGGTGCTGGCAAGGATGCAGAGAAAGGGGAACCCTCTTGCACCGTTGATGGGAATGTAAACTGGTTCAGCCACTGTGGAAAACAGCATGGAGTTTCCTCCAAAAGTCAAAAATACATCTGCCTTATGATCCAGCAATTGCCCTATTAGGTATTTACCCAAAGACTACAAGAACACTAGTTCAAAGAGATACACGCACGCCCACGTTTATAGCAACATTATCTACAATAGCCAAATTACGGAAAGAGCCCAAAACGGTCTGAAGCATTTGTAACAATGTAACGTAGGCACCGGTCACATTGCCTGTCTCACCTTGCAGCAATTTCTTTTCTTGGGAACTTAGTGTCCCCTCCATGTGCTTTAGAATTGCTTGAATTCTTCTGCTCATTCTTTCAGGAAACGGAATTAATATTTAAAAGCAGCAACGGTGCAATTTCAAGAATGTCTCTGTAATAGCCAACTGATGAATGGATAAAGAATACCATTCCATTGTGTGTATGTGCGTGTGTGTATACATTCTACCGTATGCATGTGTGACACACACACACACGATGGGATATTACTCAGCCATAAAAAAAAAGAGAATAAAATCTTGCCAGTTGCAACAACATGGAGGGAGCTGGAGTGTATTATGCTGAGCAAAATAAGCCAGAGAAAAACAAACACCACATGGTTTCACTCATATGCAGAAGTCAATAAACAAAACAAACTAGCGAAGGGGGAAAAGGAGAGAGAGAGACAAACCAAGAAATGGACTCTTTTTTTTTTTTAAGATTTTTTTATTTATCTATTTGTTAGAGAAAGAGCAAGCACAGGCAGACAGAGAGGCAGGCAGAGGCAGAGGGAGAAGCAGGCTCCCTGCGTAGCAAGGAGCCAGATGTGGGACTCGATCCCAGGCCGCTGGGATCATGACCTGAGCCGAAGGCAGCCGCGTAACCAACTGAGCCACCCAGGCGTCCCGAGAAACAGACTCTTAACTCTAGAGAACACACTGATGGTTACCGGGTGGAGGGTGGGGCGGGGTGAGACAGGTGATGGGGACGAAGGGGTGCGCTTGTCCTGATGAGCACTGGGTGTTGTACGGGCGTGTTGAATCACGATACGGTACACCTGAAACTAACATTACACTGTACGTTAACTAGGTGAAATTTAAATAAAAACGCAAAAAAAGAAGGGGTGGCAAAAAAATGACCCTGAAAGATTACTGTCACCCAGGCAGCTGCCCCGGTCTGTTTAGATCACGCATTCCTAATCATTTGGTGATTCCTGAAACCATTCCAATCAAACTTATCCTGGAATTTTAATTCTCGAAACTCATTAAAATGAATCTTACTCCATCATTGCTCCCAAGTGATAAATTCCACCTTGGGGAACGGAAATAGTTAATAGACACCTTCAACCACCGCCCCATCCAAGAAATCAAGTTCCTTTCTTAGAAACTATCACACTAAGTACTACGTTAATCACTTGTCACGTCTTCAAAACCAGCACACTCTGCCAAGACACATGGTAGGGTGGATGTAAAACGGTCTGTTACATTGTAACAATGTAACGTAGGCACCGGTCACATTGCCTGTCTCACCTTGCAGCAATTTCTTTTCTTGGGAACTTAGTGTCCCCTCCATGTGCTTTAGAATTGCTTGAATTCTTTTGCTCATTCTTTCAGGAAACGGAATTAATATTTAAAAGCAGCAACGGTGCAATTTCAAGAATGTCTCTGTAATAGCCAGAGTTCCCATAACATAAATTATCCTCTCCTTTTAGTAGTCTTATTTCCTTTACCAAGTCATACAATCAAGACAAGCTGGAGGAAAAGGGTTTGAATTATATTCCTTCTCCCAGGAAGACTTAGGTTTGTTGAACCAAGATGCAAAGTCAACAAATTCAGATGCACAGACGTTTCTAGGTTGCCTTGAGTTGCCTGTGCTTTTAGGAAAAGATTCAGTACCATGTGGGCAAAATAGCAGTATAAAGAAACACTCTGGGTTAGGAAGACTGAAATTAAAGATTCTCACGCCTGTCCAAACTGTCTCACTCTCAAAATTTCTGCTCGCTTCCTTTGTCCCAGCTGCACAGACTATCTGAGATTTGCAGCTAGAAGATAGTCATTCAAGGACCATGCATGGCCTCCAGGGACATCCTGACCTCTCTAGAACAAAGGATCTCTCTTTTTCTTTTTTTTTTTTTTTCAATTAGTTTCAGAGATGGAGTTTAGTGATTCCTTAGTTGCATATAACCCCCAGTGCTCATCACATCACGTGCCCTCCTTAATGCCCATCACCTGGTCATCCCATCCCTCTACCCACCCCTCCCCTCCAGCAACCCTCAGGTTGTTTCCTATAGAAACGGTCTGTCTCCCTCTCTGATTCTGTCTTATTTTATTTTTCTCTCCCTTCCCCTACGATCCTCCGTTTTATTTCTTAAATTCCATATATAAGTATTACTCAGCCATCAAAAAAATTTAAATCTTACCATCTGCAACAGCACGGACAGAACTAGAGGGCATTATGCTAAGTGAAGTAAGTCGGTCAGACAAACGATCGTATGGTTTCACACTTTTCTCCTTGATTCAGCTGATTCAAGTTTGATATTTCTCCAACAATATATCACAGAAACAAAAGGACAAATAAAGCAGTAGAAAACACGAAAGCAGAGGCCCAGATACATTTACAGAGCAAAGGTGCTTTCTTCTGAGGTTACTGATACAATACAGGTCTCAGTCCTTCCTGTCCTCAGCACCGGATGACTTGGAGGGTGAACAAAGCACGGGCACCCTAGTAGAAGACCCCATTCCACGTGGTCTCTCGCCCCCTCTCACCTCACTCCCGGTACCTTGGCAGAATTGTACAAATTAGGTAGAGAGATTAGAAAAGTATTAGATTAGAAGAGAGAATGGGGGAAAGTACATGCTGGGGAAAAGACAGAAAGGCTTAGAAGGAAGTAGAGAGTCCTGGAAAGGAAAGAAAGAGGAGAAAACAGGTGGCACTCGGCATGAAGGAGGGTGAGCACCTGCAGGGGGGACAAGGAAGGAGCCCCCACAGCTGTGCAGAGGCAGGGCACCCACCAAGTCTAAAAAGGGGAAGAACCTGACTCCTCTAGCAGGCCCAGCTGCCTTACACTGGACTTTGCCCCCCAGTTTGCAACCTGCTGAAGGACACCTGGAGCCATGAAATGCATTATCTATTTTTTTTCCTTTTTTAATTGGTTTTTTCATTTTTTATTTAAATTCAGTTAGCCAACATATAATACATCATTAGTTTTTGATGCAATGCTCAATGATTCATTAGTTGCATAGAAACCCCAGTGCTCATCATATCACATGTTCTTTTTAAAAAGATTTTATTTATTTATTTGACAGAGACACAGCGAGAGAGGGAACACAAGCTGGGGGAGTGACAGAGGGAGAATCAGGCTTCCTGCCAAGCAGGGAGCCCTATGCGGGGTTGAATCCCAGGACCCTGGGATCATGACCTGAGCTGAAGGCAGACACTTAATAACTGAGCCACCCAGGCGCCCCTCACGCGCCCTTCTTCATGGCCATCCCCCAGTTACGCCATCCCCCCACCCCCCCTCCCTTCCCACCCCCCTTTTTTTTTTTTTTTTTTTTTTTTTTTTGAGATGACTAATTTTTTTGGACCCTTACAACTGAAAGCAAACTGAGACAAGCAAACCTAAACACAGAGAAAGGTTTGATCTCAAGTGAGTCTTCAACGCAGCACTTTGAAGCCCCTTCCTTAATGGTTTAATTTTAAGGGCAAAAAGTGACATATTAAAGTTAAGTTTCATTGAGTATCTTTATACTTTGTGAACATAGATTTTCAGTTATCTGAAAGCTGTGCACTTTGTCGTGGATGAGCAAGTAACAAGAAGCTAGGTGGCTGCAGGTTGACGAATGCCTTCCCAAAGCCAACCACACTCACTCCCTGGAACCTGTACGTGTTAGCTTAAATGGGAAAAAAATTACTTTGCAGGGGTGATCGAGTTAAGGATCTTGAGACGGGGAGATGAGCCTGGTTGGTCCAGGTGGGCCCTACATGCAATCACGTGTGTCCTTACAAAGGAAGCAGAACGGTGCTTTTGTTTCGACGAAATGTAAAATATACTTTCCAGTTTTGAGCCTTGACATGGCCTCGAAGCCCCCACTGTGCAAAGTGATGACAGCTGCAGCAACAGCAACAAAACACATGAGCGCCTCCTGAAACACGATGCAGAGGCGAAAACAGGTAAGTCCCTAATAATAAGAAAGAGAGAGCTCAAGCAAAATTTCTTATGTCATAATCTGCTGTGACTTAGTTTGAAAACCGGCAATTAAAATGGAAGAATTAACCCTTTGTCCAGCCTTTCCAGGAAAAACGGTATTTTTCAAGAAATCAATGATCTGGTTGATGGAGGAAAGTGTCACTTTACAGAAGAACGCGGGGTAACACTGAGAGGGAATTGGGAAATCGGCGTTCTGCAAAACCTTAGGAAGCCACTGGCCCAGGCGAGGAAGTTCAGATGATTGTAAAATTGGTGCGAACCGGATATTACTAGCGCGCCAAGATAGCACCACACAGGCCATTTGTGAACAACAAGGAGAAAAATCAATTATTTGACTGGACAAATCAAGCTGTGACCATCGTAACCTGGTGGCCGAGCTCACTAATGGTGTCGTCAGACAGAGCACCCCGATCAGTGTGAGGTGCATGGCGTTACCTACGACGGTTTCTAGGAAAGAGCGAGGAATCTTAGGCAACTAGCTTCTGGTTCCTAAACAAGAGAGGGGAGAGAGGATAAACTTTCATGACACCAAGAGAGACAAATGCAACAAGCCCAGAAGGTGGGCGTCTTGCAGGAAAGTTGGCCGGGCCAGCTCCACGATCACGGTCATGGCCGTGAGAACAAGGAGGAAGCTGTCCCTGAGAGAAGGAGGCGCAGGGAGCTCGGAGCACGGTCCTGGGTTGGAACAAACCAGCTGAAATGGACATTTAAGGGCGATCAGAGGAACCTGAGTAGAGGTGGAGGATAAAATAAATGATGGACGTGAAGAGGTGGCAGTTACCAATTGCAAATAACCACCTTCCTTCTCAGCACGGGCGCTATGACCCGTGACTTTGCTTTAGGAGTCAAGAGCACGCACAGATATCCACCGTCTACGCATGGAACAAGATACCCCGAGGTACTGACAGTGTTCATCTCTGAATGACAGGAATGACGTGCTTTTACCTTCGTATTTATCTGTATTTTCTAACTTCCTAGCACGTTCGTTTACTGCATTCGCAATAATAAAAACTGTATTTTAAAGAACAAGTAGAGTCCATTTAGGACTTACTTCGGTCAGTATAAGAGATCCTGGCTGACTCCCACCAACACAATTAAAACTGCCGAATAAGCACTAACACATCTTTTTTTTTTTTTTAAGATTTTATTTATTTATTCATTTGACAGAGATCACAGAGAGGCAGGCAGAGAGCGGAGGAAGCAGGCTCCCTGCAGAGAGCCTGATTCGGGGCTCGATCCCAGGACCCTGAGATCATGACCTGAGCCGAAGCCAGAGGCTTTAACCCACTGAGCCACCCAGGCGCCCCACAAACACATCTTTTAAGTGCACTCAGAAATAGCAAAAAAGTTAAACTTCTCCGGGGTGGAGGGCAGGGAGGAAAAGAGGGAGACAGAGAAACCAGAGAATTAATTTCAACGTACATCTTAAAATGTCAAATGTCAATGCTAAAAGAACTGGAAGAGTACAGAACTTGCAAACTAGTGGCAAGGAAAAATGGAATGAAGGGGGAGAGACTGAAACAAGTTAGAAACAGATATTAAGAACAAAAGCATATGGTAGATACGAGCCCAGATACATAGTACGACAATAATGTCAATTGACCAAGTGTTGCAGTTTAAAGGCAAAGATGGTCAAATATATATATATTTTAAAATTTTTTATTTTTTTTATTTTTATATAAAATAGCCTAATCAAGTCTATAATGTAATTAAGCTATAACAGACTTGAAAACTGTATTCAATAAGATTAAACTGCCTATAAAGAATACTGCACCCAGAAAATAGGAAACACAAATTCTTCTCAAGCATACATGAAAAGATTTACAAAAATCAATAATATATTGGGTTGTAAACTTGTCAAAGCTTGATGACACCTTAAAGGAGCTGGAACATGCAGACCTCTCTGCCATCCTTAGAAATCAAAAACAGAGATCCAGAAAAGTATATTGTGCATAACTATCAAGGTCAGACTTCAGTGAATTTGGTTACAGCAAAATAATGTGGGGCTGGCAGGAAGAGGTGCTGTACTCTTTCGGGTTCTCACGGAGGACCGTTAGGGAATGACCACCAATTGTCCAAGGACAAAATTAGCGTTTGAATCTGTGCATAAGGGGTTCACTTGGACCTCATGTGATCTTTTCTTCTATGGAATGTGGGAAATCATTTGTTCCTAAGCAATTCACAGTGTTTTCTGATTCAGCCCTTGTGCTTTTCCAAGCCAAAACGTTCCTTCCCACGGTCCGGCAAGATAAAGTACTCAGGACAGCTGGATTTTAAAAACACCCTTGTGAGTTGGGTCTTTGTTAGAAGAAGCAGAGAAAGTCACTAAATTCAGGTCTTCTTTCATATTTTATATAGTCAGGATTGAGCTCCAAGTACTAGCAGCAGAAAACTCAAATTAGGGACAGGGACATACCAGGTCAGGTAGCCTGTAACCCATGCTCAAAAGGGAATCTGTGAGCCAAAGCACAGTCGAACTTACTGATACAGGCTACAGCGCTGTGGTGAGGTAGTGTTGTGTTGGGTGTGATCTGTAGTTCCCCCTGCTTTTATTTGGAAGATATTCCGGGGTTTAGAGAACACGGATGTGAATTTCATGAACATCGGTGGGAAAATTCCAAAACGTCGTTGAATGCAAAAGCGCTCTTGGGAACCCTGTGGTCAGCACCGCTCTCGGGCTGTAACTTGAACCAGGAGTCATCACCCTAGACACAGTCAGGGTTTTAGGTCTGTTTTTATTGATTTGTACCAAGACAACAGGAGAAATCATAAACTGGGAGAGCTCGTCCACTTTGTTTTGTCTGCCAGTGAAAACAGAGATCCGAATTCCAAGCAACTGCTCAGTGACCAATGGTAGAATATTGCAGAAAAGGAAGATTCGCACCAAGGAAGTGGCGACAGGGTTTTTGTGAAGGAATGGATTCTAAAGCGATTTCAGGTGTAACTGTTTACACCTGGCCCACCGCTGGATAATGAAGACTCTGAAAGATCTTCCGTTTCTGGTCTTCTCTGAGCTGCTCAGCTCACGTGTGAGAACAGCTATGGCGCAGGCTCAGGGAAGTCCTTTCCAGGCTGCTCCACATCGTGGTACATGGACAGTGGCTGTGCTTTTTTGGCGCAGCTGCCCACCTGGACCCGCCTGCACATGCCTCCAGCCCGAGCCCTGCCCTGCATGCACCCCAGGCTGCAGGAGAGCCCTATGGAAGCCAGGCACTGAGGAGCTTGACCTGGGGGCCCCAAATGAGCACTGGTTTCACGGGCACCTCAAACTCAATGTCCAAGGCCTAGTTCCTCATTCTCCTCCCAAGATCTGCTTCTCCCACAGATTTTCCACCGCAAAGTGCAACTCTATTCGTCCCATCGATCAAACCAGAAGCCTTGGATTGAAACATGACTCATCTCACTTCCTCCCACCCTGCTGTAGACTGAATTGTGTCCCCACCCAAAAGAAAGATATGTTCAAGTCCCAACCCCCAGCCCCTCAGAGTGAGATCTCATTTAGAAAGTGGATCGTTGCAGATGTGATTAGTTAGGTTTGATGCCGTAGGACTAGAGGAGGGTAGGCTCCTAATCTCACATGGCTGGTGTCCTCATTAATGGGGGAATGTGGACACAGAGAGAGGGCCAGGTGAAAATGAAGACAGAGTTCGGGATGATGCCTTGGCCAAGGATCACCCACATTGACAACAAACCCCATGAAGCTAGGAATGAGGCAGGGAACGGATTCTCCTTCGCAGCCCTCATTAGGAACCAACCCTGCTGACACTTTGATCTTGGACTTCTAGACTCCAGAATGGTGAGAGGATACATTTATGTTGTTTAAGCAATTCCGTTTGAGGTCCTTTGTTACGTCCGTCCTAGCAAACTAACCCACACACCACATTCCACCCAGTAGCAAATCCTCTGAGCCCTACCAGGCAGTCTGACCGTGTTCCCCCCACCACACACACTGTCCCATCCTGCTCCCAGTCTCCATCATCCTTTGCTTGGATTAGTGCAGTAGCCTCCTACCTGGTCTCCCTATTTCCACCCTACACCCTTTTCTCCCAACAATCTATTCCCAGCACAGTAATCCAAGGCTTCTGTTTAAAAATCAAGTGAAGTCACATTGCTCTTTTGCTTACCCTCCACTGATGTCCAACTCACACAGAGCAAAGGCCAGAGGCCATCCAATGGCCAAAAAGGCCTCGCATGGTCTCATTCCCTGGGACCCCTCTGACCTCACAGTCTTCCACTCTCACTGCTCACTCACTAGTCTTCTTTGGCTGTCCCTTGCATGTGCCACACTGAGAGGCTGGACACCTGTCACTCCATCTACCTGGAACATGCTTCCCCCAGTATCCACATGGCCACTCCCTCATCTCCCTCAGGTCCCATCTTCTCGTGGAGGCCTTCCCCGACCACCACACACAGAGCCGTGACTCTCTCCTCCTCACTCCGGCACCAACCTCCAGCCTTCTCCATAGCACGCACCCCCTGCCCCAGTGTCTACACATTCTGGTGGTGGGGATGATGGAAACGGAGGGATTTATCCACTCCATTTGCTGCTGCATCCACAGCACTTAGAACAGGGCTTAGAACACGGCAATCCCTCACCTGTATTTACTGAATGGTTAAAGGAGTAAATGCTTCTCCACCATGACCTCCAGTCAGACCCAAGGAAACCACTCTCCATCTGCACCATGACACCAGCACCGAGTCTGACCCTAGTGTGCAGGGGCTGCCTGGGAATCGGAGCGCCCAGATCTGGCCGGGGAAGAGAACGATTACCCGGACCATCCTAGTCTGCTAAAGGCCAGGGAAGGGGGAGGTTAACCGGAAGCAGTGAAGAGTTGCATAAGATGACCCAATAAGACGATAAGGGGGAAAGGATCATCTGTGAAACTCTGCAGACTGGGAGGAGAGCACTGGAATCTGAGAACCGCTGCGCGTACAAGGATAGGCCTGCACAGGGTGGGTTCAGAGACGCCAGGTCCATACCACGTATTTGGAACCAGCATTTAAAAAAAAAAAAAAAGATCTACGGTTGTGACGCTTGGGTGGCTCAATCGGTTAAGCCTCTGCCTTCGCTTCAGGTCATGATGCCAGGGTCCTGGGATCGAGTCCCGCAGCGGGCTCCCTGCTCCACGGGGAGCCTGCTTCTCAATCTGCCTACCGCTCCCCCTGCTCTCGCACTCTCTCTCTCTCTCTGACAAATAAATAAATAAAATCCTTAAAAATTTTTAAAAAGAGCTACGGCAATATTGGTATAACTTCGGAAAGAAGTACAGTGTCTTTATCATCCGTATTATCATTTCATTGTATTAAGGGGAGAGCTCGAACCAGAGAAACACATTCACAGGCAATTCAAAAAAGAAACCGCAAAAGGCAATAAACATGAAAAAAAAATGTGTCTCACCTCACAAGTCATCAAAGAAACACACATTAGAACAATAACAAAACAATTTTCCTATACACTGGGTAGGATTACTTAAATTATAATATCCAATGAATTTCAGAACAAGCATGGTGGGAGTATAAAATTCGCATAAGCTTTCAAAGGAAAATTTGGCACTACATATCAAAAGGTTTTTAAAATTCATATTCTATCATTCAGTGACGATGTTTATACTTTACTCCAATTCGCCCCGCAAGGCTTCTTGCACCTTCTTGTGCCGGGAGCAACCAAGATCGTTGCTGCCGGTAGGTGCCCGAGCTGGGCTTGGAACTCAGGCCTGTCTGCTCCAGAGCCCAGGGACCTACCAGGTTCTCCACCGGCCACACACGCAGGGAAGTGGACCTGCAGGACTAGAAACAGATCTGACGTGCAGAACTCTCCGTCTAGCGGCAGATGGGGGTGCAAAACGCTTTCCCTGTAAGTGGTGAAATCTGTGCCTTGACCCGCACAACACCTGACCCCAGATAATCCCCAGCCAAGTGTGTGTCGAGCACTTAAAACCCAAGCACAGAAGGACTTCGGACTGGGGCAGCACGTTACCAATTCACATCACAATGATGTACTTAGGAAGGTTATCTTAACAAGAAAGTTCCTGACACCCACATGAATAAATGCATGTACACATCTGAGTAGATTTCAGATTCCTGCACTAGAACTCTTTGCTAAAGGGGCCTGCACGGGAGATACAAAACCCCAACTACTTTGCAGTCTCAAGCTTAAACAATTTAGCATTATTTTGAAAGCCCTTGTCATCAAAGCAAACAAAAAACAAGCCGGGCTTTGCTGAGGCTCCGCTCCCCGCCCTGCCCCCCAGCCCAGTGCCATGGGATTTTACAAGGTTAGCGGCGAACGTGGACAAGACAGCTCTGATTCGAGCTATTCTCTTGGAATTAATACGTTTCGAAGTCGAGAGCCCGGCAAGTGGCGATGCTAATCAAGCAAGTGACAGTATTAATCTCCTTGGGCTGGGCTCAAAATAGGATATGCCACAGATGACCCCGAGTCCTTCCCTCCCCTTCGCAAGCCATTAGCTGAACTTCATATTTCTTTCTGGCGACAACGCCGGTGCCACCAGCAGCATAATTCCAACAGGGGGAGGGAGCACACGTGACGAGAAGAGCTTATTAACGCCATCTGGGAATTTCCGTGCTCACCAGTGGCTGGTTTCAAGGGATTCTCCCAATTTACCAAAAGTCACGAAAAGATCGCCCACAGCCAATTAGCCTGCACGCGTTTGAGGAGGATGACGGGCGAAGAACATTAGGATTTAAATTTAAATCGTGTGTTACAATGACGGAAGAGAGGCTTATGCCCAGGTAAGTTTCAGGAAGTGATTTAAATATGACCGAGCGGTCGGGAAAACACAGGTGTTCTCATCTGTTGCGTAGCTCAGCTACAACAAGGGGCCACGAATGAAAGAGAACCGAAGTACCAGATCTCTTACCTCGGAAGTACTTTCCCACACTCCTCCACTGGGCGTAACTCCATCAAGCCAGTGAACACCTGGCCCAGGGAAACCTAAGACAGTCTCGGCAGCAGGGGCTTGGGGAGGATGGTGAGTTCCAAGAAGGACAGGTAAGACGCAACCTGGAGATGGAACTGGATGGCTGGGAGAAGTGACACCTGCTGTTTTCACAACACACACAGGACCGCGTCATGTCCACCAGGACTTCTGGGCCTCGGGGAGACACCGGAGCTAGTGACATGAAATCACATGGGTTGAATATTGAATCGTCCCCCAAAGAGAGTGAGAATGTCCCACTGAGTAGAAGAAAGAGAGTAGGACTGACATGCCTCCTGCCAGGGTGGCGGTGGTCTTTCTCAGTCTCCCATGAACATGTATCCTACGAGAAAACCCTAAATCCCTACAGAAACATGAGTAAGTCACTCCTCTTCAAGCCAAAGTGCCTGAGGAGGACATTAATTAAATGATATTTAAATTAATTGTGAAAAGTAGAAAGGGTGTCAAAATTAATTTACAACTGAGTTATTGTCATACAATTGTTTGTACATTAGTAACTTAAATACTTTCCCTTTAAAAATTCCATTTCTTTTTTTAAGTTAAATCCCGTTAATTAACATGTAGTGTATTATTTCAGAGGTAAAGTTTAGTGATTCATCAGTTGCGTGTAACACCCAGTGCCCATCCCATCACGTGCCCTCCTTGATGCCCATCCCTCAGTTACCCCATCCCCCCATCTACCTCCCCAGAAACCCTCAGCTGGTTTCTTATGATTGAGGGTCTCTTAGGTTTGGCTCCCTCTCTGATTTTGTCTTATTTTATTTTTCCCTCCCTTCCCCTATGATCCTCTGTCTTCTTTCTTAAATTTCATGTATGAGTGAAATTGTATGATTGTCTCTCTCTGACTGACTAATTTCACTTTCTAAGAATGATAATTATATTTTATATATATTGATATACATTCCTTTAACATAATGCAATCTAGGCACGGAACTAATCTCACTGTTGAGGAGTAACCTTATGTAACATATACGAATTTCTATGCATTGTCTTTCACTCCAGATATATCTAAAATGGTCCAGTGGAAAAAGGGGAGATAACAGAGTCCAGATGTGTTTTAATAAAGGTAACTGACATGCAACGAGTGTTGACTGCTTGTGACAACTGCTTTTGAGAGACTGAGTATATAAACAGACGATGGCCCGGGCATATGTATAAAAATAGGACTCTGACCCCTAACGGCAGTAACCAGCCCAAGAACGAGCCCATTCCCTGCGGAACCAGCCCAGGAAGCTAGCCTGCTCTTGGTAAGTCAGACTTGTAGGGAGTCAACCACTATCTCTAATAACCAGCAGAAGCCAAACCATGACTTATGTAACAATTGGTCCAAAATGGCCAGGACTTGATTAATAACTGGCAGCTTCCCGGATTTTCCCCCACCTTCAACTTAGGACCAACCAGAACAGCCAAAGGCTCACCCCGATCCAACAAAACAGAATGCCTTGCCTCCAGCTGGCCCACCTCCTGCTTCTCCAGGCCAAGGCCCCAGGGTGCCCCTGAGCCATCCCTGTTCTCGCTGTAAAACTTTCCCACTCCTCACTGGGTTGCCTTGGAGTCTCTGCCAAACACAAGGGCTGGCGGCTGACTATAGCAAATCAGGAGTAAAGAGCCTGTTTTTGTCCTCACTGGGTTGATCTTGTCACTTCCATGCTTCTATGGACACCTCTAGAAAGAATTCTTATCAAAACAAGCAAAACAGGGGCACCTGAGTGGCTCAGTGGGTTAAAGCATCTGCTTTCGGCTCAGGTCATGATCCCAGGGTCCTGGGATCGAGCCCCGCTCTCTCCTCGGTGGGTAGCCTGCTTCCCCTCTCTCTCCGCCTGCCTCTCTGCCTACTTGTGATCTCTGCCTGTCAAATAGATAAATAAAATCTTAAAAAAAAAAAAGGCAAAACAGTAAAGCAAAGAAGGTACAGGTGTGGAGACCATCACTAGCACACCCGGGCATCAGAGCCTCCAGTGCTGTCCTCTGTGCCATCTTGTCTGAAAGGATGACTTGTGTCCAAATCCGTCCTCCGTGTGCATATGTGTAGGAATCATTTCTAAAAAGCGGTGTTTCCACAGTGTATCATCTCATCAAAATTTCCAACATGCTTCCAAATGATATGATGAAAAGATTTATTAAAAAAAAAGTTGGGCCAACCTAGAACCCCCCCCACAAGTCATCACAAAGATTAGAAATAGAACAAATGCAGAAGACATCCTTACTCTATCTTCCGAATTTCTCTTAAAGAGTTTATTAAGAGGGGCACCTGGGTGGCTCAGTGGGTTAAAGCTTCTGCCTTTGGCTCTGGTCATGATCCCAGAGTCCTGGGATCGAGCCCCGCATCGGGCTCTCTGCTCAGTGGGGAGCCTGCTTCCTCCTCTCTCTGCCTGCTTGTGATCTCTCTGTCAAATAAATAAATAAAATCTTTAAAAAAAATAAAGAGTCTATTAAGAAACATGAAACTAATATTCCAATGAAAGAAGGAAAAGACCAGAGCCAGATGTCAACAACTCCCCATTTCTCACTGAACCTCAAGCCATATCCCTTAAGGCCCCCGCCTTAAGGGACCGTGGGGTTTCTTCACACACTGGCTGCCCAGGGGTGATGACACCCCAGGAAGGGGGAGAAGAGCAAAGGACCATGGCAACAGAGAAAAAGTGCTAAAATAACAAAAGCAACACATTTTCCCTTTTCCTCCCCAGAATCATCACTCACGGAAGGAATGAGTACATAGAAATCCAGACGCGGAAATTAAGCAAAAAGGCTCGCAAAGGGGAAACTGCAAAGGAGGAAGCCCGCTGCACGAAAATTAGTTACCCAAGGATCGCAGGTCGTTAAAACCCAAGCACACACCCCACCAACGGTCTGTGGGTCTGGTTCTGCCGAGAAACGTGCTTCTCACAACATGACTCGTACCTGTCTGCAGGAATTACCTGAGAAGCAGAAAGGGGGCATTTTAAATTTTCGGGACACATTAGCGAACAAGGTAATTCTCTTGACAGAGAGAGAGAAATGCTCCCCACCTCAGGCTAAGCAAGAGCTCCTCGGATCAAAATACAAGCCATATAACCGGCCTTGGCAGGCCCGCCGCGCAGCAAGGTGGCTCGTCAGAGGCCACACCACACCGACGCTGACATATTTACTACTCCTGCTGTCCTTGGCAGATGGCTGGTAGACATCCCATCTCAGAAGAGTCAAGGCTTTGTCTGGGAGTCGAGAGTTAACAGGATCTCTTAATTGCAGGATCAGTTACAATAAGGTCCTACTTTTTGAAAAGCTTAGTGACTCATCATCCAGTTCGCAATGGTATATTCTCGAAATTCAACGATTCCATGTACAAAGCGAGAACATGAGGAGGTGCAGGTTTCCCATGCAGTAGGATATTTTATGGTCAGGAACATGTCCCCAGACATGTTCTGTGGCATCTTTTGGCCAATCACCAGAGCCAGTGCAGGGGCGGGGGGGTGCAGCACAGACACCCCACCCTGCCCTGCCAATTGCAAGCTTCTTCTCAACGTGGCCAGGCCTCCTGAAGACAGCTTGAATAGTAACTAGTCAGGGTCACTGTTAGGGGTTGAATGGTGACCCTCAAAAATTCCTATGTTGAGATCCTAGACCTCAGCCCCTCTGAATGAAGACCTAATTTGGAAATAGTCATTACAGATGTCAACAGTTAAAATGAAGCCATTAGGGTGGGCCCTAATCCAATCTGACGTGTGTCCTTATAAAAGGGGTAAATGTGGACATGCAAAAGACAAAGAGACAGAGACAGATACTGCATGGAATCACTTATATGTGGAATATATATATATATATATATATATATATATATATATAACTCAAACTCATAGAAAAGGAGCACAAACATGATCACTGGGGGTAGGAGGCTGGGGAAATAGGGAGAGGTTGACCAAAAGGTACAAACTCCCAGCTGTAGGAAGCATCTGAGAATATGTGAGGATGTGACATCTCATGTGGCACACGGTGACAACACTGTACTGCATAAGTGAAATTTTCTGCAGGAGAACTTCAGTGTTCTCTCATACACAAAAATAGGGGAGATGTTGGATGTCAGATGGTAATCAAGTCAGTGGGGGGAATTCTTTCGATGTTTATATGTATCAAGTCATCACACTGTACTTTTCAAAGATCTTACAATTTTATGTGTTAATTACATTTTGATAAAATGGGGAAGAAAAATAAAGTCAGAGGAGGGGGTGATGCTTCCACAAGCCGAGCAGACTGCCCGAAGTTGGGAGGGCAGAGCACAGTTTCCGCCAGTCTCAGAAGAACCAGCCATGCTGACATTTGACCTCCACGTTCTGGCCTCCTGATCCCCAACACAATACCTTCTCCTGTTGGAGCCACCAGTTTGGGGGTGCTTTGTTACAGCAGCAGAAGCAAAGAGATACAGTCTCTTTGTCACTCTTGCAGACATTCCCTCCGTTGCCAGTCAGCAGCCACATCACCACTGGTACAAACCCTTGATCTGGAGTGAAAATGGAGAAAAAGTGCTGAAAATGGAGACTTCTCGTAAATTTCCAGCACAGTCTTCTTCGGTCTATTCTGTCAACCATCGGCTCTTCTTATACTCAGAAACCACGCATTTCATAGTCTAAAACATTAACCTGTGTTTCAGCTAAGGGGCCATGGTCACTGGAATGTCAAAAAGCAAGTGACTCTGACTACGACATTTTCTTGCTTAAGGTCATTGGTTTGTAAAGCATCCTAGTTAAGGAATCAAGAGAAGAACTAGAGAGAACAAGGAAGTGAGAGAAAAATGTAAGGCAACTCTAAACAGCTGCTCTTTTCACCCATCAGATCCCCGTGAAAATGGAAAATTGAGCAGCTACCTATGGATGGTTCCTCTAAAATCCAATATGGTGGGTCCTGAAAGTGTTCTCCCCACCCAGCGACATTAGCAGCAAAATCTCAGGCCCCACCTCAGACTTATTAAATCAGAAGGGGTGGGGTCCAGTTCCTGTGATGGAACAAGTCTTCCTGGTGCTTCTGATGCCTACTAAGGCATGAGAACCACTCCTACACTCAAAGCCAGGAGGCAACTTGGTTCCATCTGATCGCCAATTCAATGGAGACTGCCCCAAAATGTGGTGCTAAGAAGGATTCTGAAGCAGACTCTGAGCTCTAACTTTAAAAAGAGGAATCTCATGGGCAAGAAAGAGACGGGGGAAGGAGCTGGCAAGCCACCTGCCGGCCATCCCACGATTCTCACCATTAATCCCAAGCAATCACCACTGCATCTTCCTCTATATCAATGATTTCAAATAAAAAATGTCCCAAATTTCTGAAATGACCTGGACCCTCTATATACTGACATAAAGATTAAAAGAAGAAATAAATTAAAAGCTTGCTTTCAGTTCTGAGACAAAACTCAAAATGAAATGAGTACGGGACAGCAGTGCTCTTTCTTCTACTGGATAATTTATTTCCCCCTTTTCTCTCCATACTTTGCTTCTCTCTCCAGACGGCATCATTTTGGTGATGAGATAAGAGAAACGGAGTTGTACTTCACAATGTACAAAATCTGAACTCATAGGATCACTGCAGTCAAAAGTTACCATTTTCTTTTTTTTTTTTAATTTTTTTAAGATTTTATTTATTTATCTAATAGACAGAGATCTCAAGTAGGGGGAGAGGCAGGCAGAGAAAAAGAGAGAGAGAGAGAGGAGGAAGCAGGCTCCCTGCTGAGCAGAGAGCCCGATGCGGGGCTCGATCCCAGGATTCTGGGATCATGACCTGAGCCGAAGGCAGAGGCTTTAACCCACTGAGCCACCCAGGCGCCCCAAAAGTTACCATTTTCATTGCATTTATATGATAAAGTATGGTCTTTGGTTTTTGAAAGGATTTACAAGAGTCCTTTAGAAGACTGTATTTCCTCTGAGGTACTTCATATCTGATTTATTTAATTTTTTTAACTTTTTAAAATTTATTCATTCTTTTTTTTAAAGATTTTATTTATTTGACAGACAGAGATCACAAGTAGGCAGAGAGGCAGGCAGAGAGAAGAGGGGGAATAATGAATAAGGTGCCCCTTATTCATTCTTTTTAAGTAGGCTCCAGGCCCCACGTGGGGCTCAAACTCACAACCCTGAGATCAAGAGTCACATGCTCTACCAATGGAGCCAGCCAGGTGCTCCTGATTTGGTTTATTTTAAAAACCACCTAATGCTTCCTGTTACTTTCAAACCTGAATTTCTGGGGTCAGGGACTACAGCTGGAGGGGAACCCACCAGCGAACCTTCTCTTCCCCCACTGCCTACAACCAGCAACCCCTCAGGGTCAGGCAGAGTCGCTGCTGTCTCTCAAAAGTGCTTTCCCTTACCCTACCCAACGTCCTGCCCTCCCCACACCCAGGTAACATCTTCCCTTCCTTTGACCCCTGCTCTGGCCCCTTTGCCTTCTCACCCACTTTCCTGTCCAACCCAAACTCGGGTGCCTCGTCTATCTCCTGTGCCTTCCAACCTCTGCCTTTACTTTCCCTAAAGTTGCATACTTGGTCCAACGGGTCTTGCATATCTCCATCCTGCCCCACCCTCCACTCCCAGGGAAGCCTCTTCCATCGAATCTCCCACAGCGGCAAAGCAATGAGCCAACAAATTCAGCTCGAGAACAGATTCCTTGCTGGGAGAGTGCATCCAGTTTGTTCCTCTCCTATTCCTTCCTGGGAGCCTTGCATGCAAAGTACAGGCTCCAATTGGAATGACTAAACTTCTTACCTGTGAAGGGTCATTCCCAGCCCCAGGGAAGCACTCAGAATGATCTGGGAGCTCTAGAGAATCTACACAATGTGCACAGATTGAGAAACTAGGAAATCTGGATTCTGTCACTCAGCAGCCCCTAATGAAGCATGTGGCCTAGGGCATTGTGTCTCTGGTCTGCACTTGGGCACAGGATCTCTCCATCACCATTCTTAGGAGTAATTCACATGAGGATCCACTAAACCGGCTTACAGCATCAGCCAACCTCGGCACAATCTGAATGGTATTATTAATCTTTTGCCCTGTCCTCCTAACATGTTCCTCTGATCCTTATATTTTCTAGTACAAATGACAGGAGGCATCTTTATCTTATTTATAGCTCTAAATAAATTGGTATGAGCATCAACCAAACATATTTATTTTATTTCCCAAGAAATATACCCCCAGAAAATGTCAAGGAAATGATCTTTGAAAAATGCACATCCGAATGCAATATAAAATATTTAAGGGAATGACTGTGCTCTTGGTTTCCATTTTCTGTGAGATTATTCTACAGGCTCTTGTAAAAGTCAAGTCAGGGCTTTTAAAGGCAGAAAATGGCCACAAGTTAAGAAAAGCCTTCAAAGCCCCGGGGTTCTCCTTGATTTCCCTTTTACTTTCAGCATTTTGCCTTGGATGAGTAACCTCAAATACTGGAGATATTAAAAAATGGATGGGCGGTACTTAGCAAAGTAAAACTCAGACAAAGACAGTGAGAATCCAACCAGTCACCAATGGCCTGAGAATTCATGGCCGCGCTTGGTGCTTCTTGATAAGATGTCTCCTGCTGCCACTTCCGGTGCATTCTTCTCATCCACCCCCTTCCCGAAACCCTCTGCAGCGAATGATGTCAACAAAAAGAATTCCTGAAAAGATTACTACTGGACTCTCACCACAAATCCATTCAACTTAGGTGGCCGGGGAGTGAACACTTGTGTAGGTTAACTCATGCAACCCTCCAACAACTCTGTGAGGTAACTACTATCTTACCTGCCTCCTGGGGTCAAGTAATGAAAGCACGGGCAAGTCAAATATGTGGCTCAGCACAGCAGGGGAGTGGCTGAGCCAGAGTCCGATCTGGCTGGCCCCAGAGCCCGGGTGCTCGGCCACCCCAATACACCACCCCAACCAACACCGTCAACCCACAGACGCTGATATTGGTCTTATAAATGATACGTTAAGTGAAAATTTTCAAGGAACTGAAGTTCATCAAATTCATCTGTAAATTGCATTGGTGCAAGTGGCTATCATGCAGAGCAGAAAGGTGGGGCTCATAAAAAAATGAGGACTTCCTCCGGATCTATCTATAAGAGTGACCCAGGGAGGATGAGAGCTCCCACGGGGACACACCAAGACCAAGTCTTGTGGCCCAGGCAGCAAAAGCAGACCCGTGCAGGCAGCCCTGAAGAAGCTCCTGGTGATCAGGGTAGCACCCTGCTCTGAGCTCCTGGATGGCCAGTGTGGAGTAAGGCTTGTCTAGGGGCACAGCTAGAGGACAAGACCATAGTTTGGGGCAGCTGTGAGATGACCTAACATCTCACCTGGACAGACCTGGACAGACCTTCTCTAGGTACCTGGGAAACTGAGGCTCCTTTGTCAAGACATCCTACGCTAGCCTCTTATCATTGGGACCAGGAGTGTCTAATGAGGTCCAGCCATCACCGATTCAACAGTACCCCTAGGCAGCTCCTGAGGTCTGCCATGCTGGCCTCGGTTCTCGACAGCTGGATCGCCATTTGCTTTGGGTCCAACCCAGTGGGGAGCAGAGCTGTTCTGAGTTCAGGCACTGGGGTCAAGGGAGCAGATCTCAGGGTGGACTGCTGGTTTCTATGCTAGAAGCCCCAGACACGGAGGTGGTAACTGCAAGCATTTCTGTTGTCATCAAACAAGGCTTATGGGATATCAAAAATGGCTCCCCTAAGTGCAAATAGTGATCTGTTAATCATCACGATGGCTATTAGACATAAGCTCTCAATGGTGACATTAAAGGTATTCAAGCTACGTAGATGGGTTGGCCAAGATATTTTTAAAAACATTCTGTGGAAGAGGGTACAAGAATCCATTGATGCCTGAACCCTTTGCCTTGGGGAAGACAACAGCCCTAAACTGTCCTCCCCTTCCACGGTAGGGCCTCGGACCCGGAGGATTTTGTTTGTCTAACGCCGTCATGTCAGGGTGAGAGCATTTGCCTCCACAGCCCTGGCATTTGCCTCAAGCATCCTTCTGCCTGGTGGGGACTCAGAATACTTAAGGGGCAGGAGCTGGGACTTCGTTAAGCCGGGAGCTTAATGAACACTTGGGACCTGCTGGCAAGTTAAGGCTTATGTGGGGCTGAAACTGGTTTGAGAACAGCTATCACAAAAACCAAGGAGCAAAATGTCAAGGCCCCGAGCTGCCTCAAACTTCGCTAGCTGCTACCCAAATCAACCAAGAAGAACCCAAGATATGCACATGACCAAGCTGGCCTAGGTCCCTTTGGGCCATGCCTGTGCCTGTACACTTTATGTGAGAAGGTCTAGGGCAAGTTTCCTCAGTTCTGGAGATGCCACTCAGGCTAAGGACAGCTACCATGACCCCCCATGGAGTCACCAGAAGAAACCCCCCAAAGCCTGGAGGTCACATTCAAGGTTGCACCACGGGGAGACAGACCAGACCAAAAAACAGACAAACAAACAAACAAAAACAACAATTTCAACACGGAATTGCTTCTCCCTGGTTGACCCTACACATGAAGTAGCCAACCTGAAACAAGTGGCGAGGCGTGGACACCGGTCTCTGCTCCGTGGGATAATGTTAATGTCAATTGACATTTATTACATTATTACATTATTGATTATTTATTTACATTATTTATTAAATTATTATTTATTATTATTTTTATCATTTATTGTTGTCATTGTTTATTTACATTATTTATTAAATTATTACATTATTGACACTTAATTGACATAATTAACAGTGATAATTTTTAATGTTGTCAAGAGTAAGGCTTACTTCAAGAGATACCAGGTGAAGTCTAGAAAAGGCGAGAGTAAAATGATAACTGTGTTTGGAAGCACTTGGTAATTCAGGAGCAAGATACGCCCAGTGCACCTAAGTATAGGACGATAGTTCGTGTGACCAACAGGGACATTGTCTGTCAGATTGCTGATGCCCATAGAGAAGGGGACATAATGGTCTCCACTCACACTCACACCCTCCCAAAGTCTGCTGTGAAAGCTGGCCTGACCAGTAATGCTGCAGCCCATTATACCAGCCCGAGGGGGGCCCGCATGCTCCTCAGTAGGTCTGGCATGGACAAGATTCACGAAGGCCAAGCGGAGGTGACTAGAGAGGAACACAACGTGGATGGCATCGATGGTCAGCCTGGAGCCTTTGCCTGCTATTTTTTTTTAAAGATTTTTAAATTATTTATTTGAGAGAGAAAGAAAGCATGAGTGGCAGGGAGGGGCAGAGCGAGAGGGAGAAAGAGAATCGTCAAGCAGACTCCCCACTGAATTCGGAGCCCAAGGCGGGGCTCGATCCCAGGACCCCGAGATCATGACCTGAGCGGAAGTCAAATGCTTAACCGACTGAGCCACCCAGGTGCCCCTTCAGCTGCTAGCTGGATGCAGAGCTTGCTAGAACTCCGACTGGGAATAATGTCCTGCAGCTGTGGGTGGGGGTTGTCTACCCCTCATAGTACCTAACGATTCCCTGGTCATGATGCGGAAAGAAGGCACTCAATGCTGAGGACACTGGAAGCACATCATGGGTCAGAACATCACAGATTATATGTGTTGCCCTCATGGAAGAAGACAAAGATCTGACAAGAAACAGTTCTCTCGATACACAAAGAACAAGGGGACTCCAGACACGGGGGAGGAGAAGTAGAAGGCTCACGCTGCTACGAGAGAGCCCGGTCCATGAGAAGAACCCTGCGGAAGAAGTTAAAAACAAGAGGGGAACCGTCCCCAAATGGCTCTGACCCAGAAGAAAGATCTGGTGGCTCAGAAGAAGGCAAGCTTCCTTAGAACTCAGGAGCAGGCTGCTGAGACCTAATAAACCAAACCACGATTTTCTATGAAGATTTTTGAGATACAGACAATAATTATTCACCAAGCCAAAAAAAGAGAGGAAGGAAGGAAGGAAGGAAGGAAGGAAGGAAGGAAGGAAGGAAGGAAGGAGAAAAGCTCTTTTCCTCTCCCCTAAGACGAATGTAGTCCAAAATTCCCATGAGAAACAAGAGGAGTCTCAGAACTCTAGGTCACTAAAGTGGGGAAGAAGAGTAGGTAGTCCTAAAAACCCAGCTTCAGGATTTCGGTCTCTTTCAGGGTGTTTGCTTAAACCAAGTTCCCTGGGCGGCCCCTTTATACGCAAGACCCTGCCATAGGTCCATTCTGGCCTGCTTTCATTATACTGGGACGCCTGTAGAAAAAGCACAGCATTTCAGGAGGAAGGCGAATGGACCAGGCAACAAAGGAGGGTCCCGGTGACCCAGCCAGTGTGTGTCCACAGAACGTTGGCCTGAGGAACACGGCACGCTGTGGGCCAGGACCTTCAGGTCAGGAGCTCGCGGGAGATGCGAACCGGTTTTCTGTCGAACCTCCACAGAGCTTCCAGCAGTGCCCCAGGGGTCTGACCATTCAACAGGCTCCAAAGCCCAGGCCACAGAGGACATAAGCCAAGGGGTCCCGGTCATGCGTGCAGCTTTCCAAGTCCCAAATCCTGACCCAGAGGACAGAGCTGAATATATGTGTCGGTCAGTCCCAGGGAAAATGCCCTCCCCCTGTTGAGACCACTTCGGAAAAGACCCTAAAGCGAAGAGGTTATTTGGAGCTAGGTGAGACCAGACAAGAAAACCCAGACTCTCGGGGGTGACCAAACCTCCCAGAGGTTCTCCTGCTCGGGTGGATTAGAGCTGCTCTGCCATCGGATCTATACGCCATCTAGGATGTGCCCAGTAAGGTGGCCACAGCCAGGGAAGAGAGGACAAGAGGGTCACACGGGATGGTGTAATCGCTTCTCCCCACACCTCCTGCCGGTGCCACGGCCCAGCCTACCTGCCGGGAAGCCTGGGTAAGTGGGGAGAGTCTGCTCCAGGATGGAAGGCCTCTGGATTACGGTCTGGGTACGGGACTGGTCATGAAGCCCAAAAAAAGCTCCCCAAGCGCTCTTTTCTGTCCCCTGAGTTTGCACACCTGAGTTCCCACAGAGGTTCCTTCTGTGTAGGATTACAGACCTTCCGGAATATACATGCCGCCTGCAAGGGATGGAACGCAGGGTTATTATCAATGCCACTTTAAGGTACTGACCTACGGGAAGCAATTCTTAAAATTCAGACACCATTCCTGACCAAGGTCAGGGTTCAGGAGATAGAGAAGGAGGGTAAGGAAATCCACAAAGAGCTAGAAAGAGAACAGAAGATGAACGTGAAAAAAGAAAAGAAAATGAATGTGACTATGAGCCTAATAAGGATTGAGACAGGAAATGAGCTGCTAACCTGGAAGGGGGAACCAAAGCCAGAGGCTGGTGAGTGCAGGGCAAGGGGAGGAGGGGAAGCAGAGGGGAGGGAGGGGGAGGTGGTGAAGAAGCAACCCAAGGAGCTGGAGGAACAGGGGAGACCCGGATGCCTGCCTTTCTGAGCGGAGAGCCTCCAGCATCACAGAGGACCTGGTGCTTAGAGAAGGGGGCATCCCCACGAATGGGGAAATCTAAAGACCTCAATCACGAGTTCAGTTCTAACTTCTCAGACCTCCTGTGCACCAAACCCTGCCCCCCACTCCCGTGTTGCCCACCCCTCCCTGCCTGAACTGGCCTCCACTGTTTACCCCAAAGGAAAGAAAGAATCTACCAGAACCCCTCCTCTGAGCTGGTTCCTGGGTTCCTATGCTGGTTCCCTGTTCTGGGGTCAGCCACACTTGGCATGAGGGCGAGGTCTGTCTTTTCACTTTTTTAATTGCCTACAGTATGGGCTTCAGTTTGACCTTTCGTTGGAGTTCTTTCTCTCCGTCTGCAATCTTGAATTTTTCTTAAACCACTTCAAGAAAGTGCTCTGCATCTTGTTCTGCCCGCCTTACTTTAGATATCCGATAAAACCTTGATTCTCAGCATGAGAACATTTATCCCAACAGGTCACTTTTTGAAAAAGGTTAAAGCAATTGAAAGAAGCTTTTTCCCTGATATCAAAGCTATAGACTTAGATGATTTTTTTAGGCCAAAAGAAACCCACTGTAAAAAAAAAAAAAGGCATTTCCTGAAAAGAAAACCGCCTGCTGCTTTTTCTTAGCCCTGAAAATTACTAGTTCACAAGGTGAACCTCCCTATGAATAAACTCAGTACGGATGGGGAAATAAATCATTTGACTGTCTACATTCTACATGTTTTTCTTTGTGACAGTCATCTTGTTGAAAAGGGTCATTATTTTTTGTGCTAATGGAAGTGTCTTCCTAGGTAAGACTCATATGCTATCTAAAATGTATGGAAAGTTTCATCTTCTCTGTGCATTTTATTCTCTTCAGCTAATAATTTTCTGCAGAAGTGCCCCAAATTAGGTTACAGGTATAAATATCTACATTTCAGAGGTGTGAGTAATGGAAAACCTTACTGAAGTCACCTTCAAGTGACCTTGACACTGTCTTGTCCTCTCACTGTTTCAGACACTCCGCTACATAAATCAATGAACCACCAGCCTTCCAGGGATGGGTCACCCCTTAGCAACCACAGGTCCCAGACTGCCCTTTCTTTTCCCCCCAGACTAAGTGCCCAAACAAGCTGCTCTACCACTTTATCTGGAAAATATTCCCACCAGAGCTCCAGCCGGAGCCGGATTTGATACGGATCAGAACGCTCCACCGGCTGGCGGCCATTCCGGTGGGTCAGCCCCTATGCCGGACCCCCGGCTCTGCCTGTCACCCATTTCCGCAGATGCTCTCTGCGCCCCTCTTGTCCGTGATCCACTCCAGCCCGGCTTCCACCTGCCTGCTGCGTCTGGACCGCTCTCCCAAGATCGCCAGGGCCCACGGTGCTGCGGAGGGCGCGGTCAGTTCGAGGCTTCACCTCGAGCCACAGTCGGCAGTGGGAGAGCCCGGAGTGCTCCCCTGGATCTCCAAACCGCTCTGCTCTGTGTCCCCCGACACCACACTCCCGCGGCTCTGCTTCTGCTCTTCTGATCCCTCCTTCAGGGGCCTTTGTAAGCCGCTCCCCTTCCCACGTCCTTAAACGTCGCCATTTCCGAGAGCGCTCTTCCCCTGTCCTCGTGCGACAGTCTCGCCCACCAACCGATGCTCAGACGACGTCGGGCCCTTCGGGCACAAGAGCTCTCGGCCCGCGCGAACTCCCCGTGTCCAGAGCTCAACACCATTCCACGTTGCGATGCCCGCGATTCCGACGGCTCCCGGAGCAGCGCGCCCTCGCCGGCGTACCCTAGACGCGGCACCCCGGGACACGCCCCGGCCGCGCTCAGAAGGGGGACGTCTTCCTGAAGCCCCTCTCCCGCGTCCGCCTTCCCTCGCGCCTCCTCCGCATTGGTCAAGTCCGTCTGCTTTCGCCACGCCCACCGGCCCGCCGGCCCCGCCCGGCCCACCTGCCCCGCGGGCGCGCCCGCTCGGCTCTCCGCGCCTCTGTCACCCAGGGCAGCAGGAGAGAACCTGCCCGGCCGAGATCCCTTCCTGGCACCCCACCGCTGCTCCAGCGGCTTCAAACAGCGCCGCTGCCCGGCGCACTCCGACCCCTACGCACTCCCACTCACATCTCAGGCCTGTGGCCAGCTCCCACATACCCTCTGAGCTAGATTTTCAAGGATATTTCCCCTTGGCAGGATTTTCCTGAGCATCTAAGATGGGTCCGGTTGTGTTCCCTTGGCACCCATCCTAATAGTCATTACACTTGATTTTGAGTTTTTTTTCTAAATGTTCTTTTTTCCCATGAAACGTTAGGACACATACCGCCAGAACGACTTTGTTCCCTCCCACAGCCTCAGGACAAAACAGACCCTAGAGAACGGTAAGCACTAGACAAATATTCTACAAGTATGGGAATGAATGAATCAAGAAGTAAATTAAATCTCACCACCTCCATAAAGCCGGCTCTCACTGCTCCAGTGGAAATCAGGGTTTCTCCAACTTAGTGCCATTAATATTTTAAACCAGACAACGCCTTGTTGTGGAGGGCTGTCCTGTGCATCACAGAGTGTCTAAGAGCATCCTTAAATACCAGAAACACCCCTACCCATTTATGAAGATCACAAATGTCTCGAGACATTGCAGCATGATCCTTGAGAACCACTGACCCACGCTGGCCTCTCTCCCTTCCCAAAACACCTTTACTGCCACTTGTAATCACTTCATTGTTCTTTGTCTGGGTCATGTGTGTAGTAGGACTGAAAAGGGTAATGAAAAACCTTACTGTCCGAAGGACACCCCAAAGGACTGAAAAGTCCTTGGGAGCGGGTCCTATCCTCTGCTATCCCCCACAGCACCTTACCCAGGACTGAACGTTACAAAAGGAACTGGCCTGTGTGTCCAGTAGTGGGAAGGAGTAGAAAGCCAAGATCACCGTTCTCATTAACAGGTAGAATTCAGACACTCCATTCTAACATTATCCTACCGATCCAAACATTTGGACATTGGAAAATTCAGCACTCTCAGAAAGCCTTTCCTGAACTCTCAATTGTCAATTTTAATGGACCATTGTCTCAATTTTATGTGTCAGCTGGAACTGGCTGTAGGTAAGCATACTTTTGGTCAAACATCGGTCTGCGTGTGAGAATGTTACTGAATGAAATTAACATCTGAATTGGCAGACTGACTAAAGCAGATTGCCCTCCCTACTGGGAGTGGGTCTCATCCAATCAGTTAAGGCCTGAATAGAGCCAAAAAGCTGACCCTCCCTCAAATAAGGGAAACTTTTCCTATTTGACTGCCTTCCATGAAGGACATCAATCTTTTCCTGCCTTTGGACTCGAACTGAAACATCCTCCCTCTTCAGGTCTCAAGTGTGCCGACCTTCAGACTAGAGCTATCCCAGAGGTTCTCCTGGTCTCCAGCTGGCTCATTACAGATCCTGGAACTGGTCTGTAATCTCACAAGCCAATTCCTGATAACAAATCTCCTTCCTTACATACACACATCCTCTTGGTTGTGTTTCTCCAAAGAACCCTGACAGTGTGGTTCTACATGCTTCGTAAAGAAGATTTAAAACACTGCGGAACTAATCATCTCCCCATCTGGAATTCATTAAATTCTCATTTTCTAAAAATTCAACAAAGTCAACTGAACCATGGGCGGCTTGCTATGGGTTCAGCGGTCACTCCCTCGGAATGATACTTTCTCTGGATAACAGAGCTTCCCATACCTTCTGGCACATTCAGAATGTAATCAGAGGAAATGGAGCCAACTTGTCCTTGGCCTTTTATAATGACGTCTGATCTCTCTTAAACTATCCTAGATATCTCTAATGCTCTTTAAATAATAATGATGATAATTAACATCAGCCCCCAAAAAACAGATGGTTAAAAATTAACCATTTGTATTAAATATTTAGCAAATGTTTATGTACTAAATGTGTTTAGCATTGTAGCAGTCCAGCATAAAAAGAACCCCAACATGCCACTTCCTATGATTACAAAAACGTGATTCTACTTAGAAAATCATCTCCATTAATACATGTACATGCAGCAAAAACAGATAGTAAAAGAAAAATGCCTCTTTCCCTTATTATGTGCTCACGCTCAAAGACATAAAAAACAGGTTAAACCAAAGCCTTTTTGTGAGTTCAGCCACACGATGGAGCAGGAAAAATATTCCCCACAGTTGTAACCCCATGATCTGAGATGGGTTCTGCCACCAGTTACCCTGTAAGCTCGGGGGCATTTCCCTCTACATCTCTCTGACCTTCAGTTGACTCATCTAAAAGTGAGGAGAAAGATTCTACATGATGACCAAGGTCCCTATGAGAGATTAAATTTCACAGTTTTGAGTCTAACCTACGACATCATTCTTTAATCCCCAAATGATTTTTCCACTCTGCCCTGGAATGAAATGGCACAAGACAAAGACAAATGATTTGGGCATTGGGATAATTTTTCTATATCCAGAAGTAGGCAACTCGGGGCGGGGGGTGAGGGTAACCTTATGCAGAAATATTCATGTAGTTAATCTGATTAACTAGCTTAAAAGAAAATATGTCGACATTCAGGAACTAAAAGGGGCAGTAGAGGGGAAAGATTTCAAGACAGAAGGACTCACCAGCAGTAAGTGAGAAAATGCCCCCAGAAAGCAGGGAATACAGTTTTGTCTCTGATGAGGCCAGTTCTGAAGCAGGTCACTTGGGTACAAGTTCTCTTCATGGGCTCCCTCCTTTGCCCATTCTCTCCAGTGAACGTGGCTGATCACCAGACAGACTCTAGCTGTACATTGAAGCTCAAAGTGGAAAACCCACTAACGAGCCAATACGTGGATCAACTAGACCCTTCCATGCTTGCCAAGGCTGCTGCATGGGCAGCACTCCTCTAGGGGCAACAGAAACCACTTTAGCTATTTTAAGCAGAACGAGACTTAATACAGCGAACTCGGTTTCTATAAATCATCAGAAAGGTTGGACGATGGAGCGGGGCCTCCAGCAGATTCCCACAATGAGATGCCAAACTGGCCCCTGGGGGAGCCGCTACCTGGGCGGCAGACAGAGATGGGGCTGAAAATCTGCCCTAGGACACCTCACCTCACTACAGGGAGCTGTGTCTCCTCCTGCTCCAAGCAAGGGGCACAGGCTACAACAGAGATCCTCACCTTCAACACAAGTGAGGCCGGAAGAGTGAGCCAGCTGCCAATACTGCCGGGAGGTTCACGCCACCCCACCGTACCCCCGAGAGGCCAGTAAAGCACCTGAAACAGTCCTGCAGCCAAGCCCACCATCCCAGGACCCTCAGAATGCAGGGCTCTTTGCACTGGCACCCTCCGAGCTGCAGTGATCAGGCTCCGAGGGCGAGAATCCAACTCACGGTCACAGCCAGAGCTGCAAGGGAGGCTGGGAATGTGACCTAGAGCCCCCCCAGCCTGCAGTACTGGACGGTGCATTCCAGAAAGAAGCTGGAATTGATACTGGGGGCCAGTCCACTGTACCACCACAAGTGGGATGGAAGGTACCGGTAAAATCCTCGCCAGAGTCTGAAAGACAGTCGCAGAGCATGCTGACTAACAAGTCACAGCTGAATTATAACACAGGACTTCTCCCACCAATTTCTCATCATGTGTTTATCCAGATGAAGACACAACCATCTGGAGATCAAGATTTTATAGGTTAGCACGTACTACGGTCTTAGGTATGTAATACTGCCTGATTTTTTTTTTTCTGTAAGAGAAAGAGGTAATAAAAATAGAGTGAAATAGACAAACCAAAAGAGACTCTTAATGTCATAAAACAAACTGAGGGGGATGGGGGGGGAGAGGAGTTGGGAGAGGGTGGTGGGGTTACATTATATGTTTAAATAAAAAAGCTTAAATTAAAAAATAAATAAATAAATAATATATTAGGAAAAAAAAATAGAGTGAAATCTGTGGCTTAAAAGGCACATGAAAAAGTGCTCCAAATCACTCGACATCAGGGAAATACAACTCAAAACCACAATGAGATACCACCTCACACCAGCCAGAATGGCTAAAATTAACAAGGCAGGAAAGGACAGATGTTTGCGAGGATACAGAGAAAGGGGAACCCTCCTGCACTGTTGGTGGGAATGCAAGCTGGTGCAACCACTCTGGAAAACAGAGTGGAGATTCCTTGAAGAGTTGAAAATAGAGCTTCCCTACAACCCAGCAATCACACTACTGCTTTATTTCACTCGCTATTTACCCTAAAGATACAAATGTAGTGATCCGAAGGGGCACATGTACCCGAATGTTTATAGCAGCAACGTCCACAATAGCCAAACTATGGAAAGAACCTAGATGTCCATCAACAGATGATTGGATAAAGAAGCTGTGGTATATACATACAATGGAATACTATGCAGCCATCAAAAGAAATGAAATCTTGACATTTGCGATGATGTGGATGGAACTAGAGGGTATTATGCTTAGCGAAATAAGTCAATCAGAGAAAGACAGTTATCATATGATCTCCCTGATATGAGGAATTTGAGAGTCAGGGTAGGGGGCCGTGGGGGGTAGGGAGGGAAAAATGAAACAAGATGGGAACCTGGGAGGGAGACAAATCATAAGAGACTCTAAATATCAGGAAACAAACTGAGGGTTGCACAGGCAGAGTGAGGGGATAAGGTGGCTGGATGATGGACCTGGGGAGGGTATGTGCTATGGTGAGTCCTGTGAATTGTGTAAGACTGATGATTCACAGACCTGCACCCCTGAAGCAAATAATATATTACATGTTAAAAAAATTTTTTGTGTGTCTTCCTTCCCTTGCTTAAATATTTACCAGGCTCCTTTAAGAGACTCTTAACTCAAAAAAAAAAAAAAAAGAGAGAGAGAGAGAGAGAGACTCTTAACTCTAGGAAACAAACTGAGGGTTGCTGGAGGGTAGGTGGGTAGGGGGACAGGATAAATGGGGGATGGGCATGAAGGAGGGCATGTGATGGAATGAGCAGCGGGTGTTATATGCAAGTGATGAATCACTAAATTCTACCTCTGAAACGAACACAAAAATAAAAGAGTGTATATATTAAAATATGCATGAAAAGAATCTTAAAAACTCTAAAGCAAAATATTAACAATCAGGTGGCCTGGTTGAGGGTGATTTTCATTTTCTTTATGCTTCTTTATGCTAATTATTCTTCTTATGCCTGTTTATTTTTCCTATAGTGTGCATATATCCATGGAATAATTGTTAAGTGTCCGAATATACAAATGGGAAGTCCTAAGGAACTGGAGCAAGTTGACCACCCTCGTGACACAGACAGCAGGGAGAGCCCCAGGGTGCACCGTGGCCATGGGGGCCTCTGTTTCTGCCCATGCTGGTGCAATGTCCCAGCAAGCCCACTTAGTCTCCTGCTGCCAAGTGAAACCAGGAAGTTAGATTGACACATGGGAAGGGGGGGAGGCCAGAACTCCCCCTCACATTATTTCAGGACCAGGTCTTACCAAGTTACTAAAACAAAAAGACTGAAGGAACATGGAAAGGCTTTTCCGCTGAGAGATGCTCCCATATCTGGTTCTTGTGTCTGTAAATGTGGTTGGTAGAATTCAAAGATGGCCCCCAAGTTCCCCACCTTGGTGCACGTGGCCTGCACACTCCCCTTCCCTTGAGTGATTATGAAGGGAGATCATGCCCATGATCGTGATACATTTTATGGAAGAAGCAACTTTGCAGATGTAATTAAGGTCACCGGTCAGTTGAGTTTGAAGGAATCAAAAGGCAGATTACACTGGGTGGGCCTGGCTTCATCAGGGGAACCCTTCAGATGAAGGTGAAGTACCAGAGAGAGGCTGTCCTGCCGGCCCAGGGGGAAAGTAAACTCTGCTATGTGCGGGCCAGCGAGCCAGTGAAGGGGCTCAGAGAGCAGCGTCCAACCAACAGCCCGCAATGCCATGGAGATTTCAGTCCTACAACCACAATGAACTGGATTCTGCCAACAGCTAGTGAGGCTGGGAGAGAAAGCAGAGCCTCAGAGAATATAGCAACTATGGCCCACACCATGATTCCACTGATGAAACATGACGAGAGGACCTTGCTTGCCCATCTCCAGACTCGGGACCCACAGAAACTGTACAGTAATAAATTTGTGTTGCTTTAAGCTACTAAAAAAAAAAAAAAAATGTTTACCAGGCTTCTACTAGGGGTCAGGCACTGGATAAGCCACGATTCCAAGACAAAGGGAAATGGTCATGGGAAGCTCATTGGTGTTAGCATGAAGGGAGTGCCAATCTGCTTCCCCACTTTGCCACGTGCTCTGTAAGCTTGGACAAGTTCCTTGCCTTTTCCATGACTCTCTTTATTCCCTTTGCAAATGGGAATGGTAATACTCACCTAAAAAGGCTGTTTGCGAGGGTTAAATGAGAACATACACATTGGCCCTTAGTGTAGTGCTTGGTCCCTGTATTAGTCAGCGTCCTCCAAAGAAACCTAATCAACAGGCTGTGGGCTGGGGGCGGGGGGGAGCACCTGCTTTATTTCAAGGAACCAGCTTATGTGACTGTGGGGGCTGACAAGGCCAAACTCTGCAGGGTAGGCTGATAGGCCTTCTCTGGAGATCCAGAGTTGGCACAGCTTGAGTCCAAGGGCAATCTGCTGGCAGAACTCCGTTTTCCGCAGCAGGGATCAGCCTTTATCCCTAAGCTTAAGGCCTTTGCCTGACAGGACGAGGCCCACCCGCCTTACGGAAGTTATGGAACATAGTTTGCTTTACTCAAAGCCTCCTAATTTTAATGTTAATCTCATTTAAAACATAATCTCATAGTAACATCTAGACATGTTTGACCGAATACTAGGCTACCATAGCCCAGCCACGTTGACACATAAAATTAGCCATCACAGCCCATTAAGGACACCCACTCAGTAAGTGACAGCTGTTATCATCGAGCAGCTTACGCCTAGTGGTGAAGACCCATCACCACAAAGCAGTGTGGTCAAGATGTTCAGGACACCGGGCATACTGATAAGGGAACACACGTCCTGGAGTTACAGGCTCCTGGACAAGAACACTTTAGGACAATCAAGAAAGGTTGGAGGGACCCAGTTAACCCTCAGCAGGCCTGGGCACAGGAGGGTCTCGTGAGGACACCTCCCTGGAATCAGGAGAGATCCCCTGGCTGGTTGGGGAGAAGGTGTATACGCAAGGAATCTAAAGGCAGCAGAGGTAAGTATGGGCGGTCACAGTCATTACCAAGAGGGGCAAGGTCATGGTCAGGAAAACGGGCCAAGCATTAAGCCCGAGGGAAAGTCTAGAAACAAGACTGAAAGCATGCGTTCATATCCATGGTGAGTTTACTAGAGGAGCAGGGGTGATGTGAAGAGCACGTACAGATGGACAAGAAGAATCACAGGCCACTAGAACCAAATGCTGGTGATTGACTGTGGTTGGTACTAAAGAACTTTGGCCAGTGAAAGAACTCATTTGTCCAACACAACATGGACGCCCGCCATCCAGGAGACAACAACATTGTCACGGCTGTCCTGCATGCCTTCTATGAAAAAGCCACCTTCTCCAGAGGCCTCAGCCCCACAAACACCAGAGTGTCACTGATGTCCTTATCACCTGACGTTTTCCCCAGCCTGGTCCAGCCTCAAAACAGTTAAGATTCACTTTCAGGTTAAAATTTCCACATGTTTTCTTTGCTGTCAATGGAGTGCTTACCTCAGATAAGATCCCATGTGCCCAGGATGTTTTGGTGCCAAAAATTTAACCCAAATCCCCGAAGGCATTCCTCTGTAGTAGAGATTTGAATAGGCTTTGAGTGAGTGACATTCAACAACAATCTGAAACTTGACCGTATCAGTATCTCTGTCACTGATGGCAAGAGACACAGAAGAGAGAGACCTCATCTTGCAGGGCACATGGCAAAGACAGTGCATAGCCTTGGGTTTCTCCCGGAGCGATGTGTGCTAATAACAGTAAAGGGGTGGGGAGGAGTGACAAGTGGCCAAGATCTTTGGAGCCTGTTTTCTAAAATGCACAGATAAAATTCCCAGTGAGCACTGATGTTAGATGAGACTAAGGTTAGTTAAACCCAAAGAAAGTCTAATGCAGCCTGGTTTCCTCAAAGTCTCCTACATTTTTTACCCTTCTGCAAATTTAGGTGGCATGTGAATAGTTTAAAGCTGTTTCTGTCTTTTTCTCTCTCAACTTCTAATTATGCCCCCCGCAGCACCAAATGGAGAGGGAATTATAATCAATTTCTTAAGTAAATTCATGTAAAATAAATTTAGACTCAAAGGATCTGAACAACAAAGCCATTTCATTCAACCAGGAAATCAGATTTTGACAGCCAAGGCTTTTTTAAAAATTGGGTCTATTTTCCAGAGATTTATTCAAGTGTTCTCTGCCACCAGGAGCCATAACAGAACTATAACCAACCCACTGCTCCCCTGTGGGTCATATTTGTCACTTAAGAACACAGTAGATGGGTGGGTAGATGGGGTTTTATCCTAGGTTGACCACCAAGAAGCCGTAGAACCTGAAAATGTCACTTCATCTCGAAGCCTTTGCTTCAGTACTTGTAAAGTGGGGTACAGTAGTTGATATATTAATGGTCCAATTCCCCATCCCTATTGTATCCTTACCTTTCACCAAGTAACTTGGTAATCCTCTGCCATGTTGACTCTAGACTCAGCCGTATGACTCCGGTCAATAGAATACAACAGAAAAAACAGTTCCTCAGTGCCAGGTCTATGCCAAGAGACCTTGAACGTTTCTACTTGCTTTCTTCAGCTTTTGCCATCACCATGGGAAGGACATGGCTGGGCAGGCCCCCTGAAGAGGATGAGAGGCATGTGGAGTAGATCCAAGCGTCCCAGCCAAGTCGTCTCAGCCAAGTCCAACCCACTCCCACCCTACATGCGCAAACACTGCTAAGACAAGCAAAGACACCCTGCTGAGCCATCTGGGAGAGTAAAGAGTCGGTTACTATAAAGCAAAGGCTAACCCGTACAGGGACAATACCACCTGACCCAGCGACCTTACTAGCACACTTGGGAAGATCAACTGAAATCGTATTTATAAAAGCACGAGAAAGACTAGAAAATTGTCTCCCAACCTGGGTAAGGCCATTATTTTCTCCTCCTGCATCTTGGTTCTATCTGTCCAGGTGGATCCTCCATTCTGAACCTGGTTTTCACACCATGACAACCCAACTCCCATATGAGGTCTCAAACCAAAAAAACTCCCTGTCAGCTCAAAAAGAATGACATGCGCTATATTTATCCAACCATTTCAAACTTTTGCCTAAGGTTCTTGGTGAACTTTGCATTATCAGAGTTCCCAGCCACCTCAAATAGGAAGCTTCCCAAAATACATTTCTATTTTAGCAAATTAGGATCAATAGGGGAGACCTGAATAGCTTGATATTTTTCTGCCCTTGTATGAATCACTATATAGAGGTGCAAATTAAACCAAAAGATTCAGGTTTATATCAAATGATAAACTGGATTCCATATTAGTCTGCCTAGGCTGCCCTGAGAGATTGCCACAGAATGGGGGCTTAAACAATAGACATTTATTTTCTCACAGTTCTAGAGGCTAGAAGTCCAAGAATAAGGTGCCCTCAGTGTTGGTCTCTGGTGAGATTTTTCTTCCTGGCTTAGAGACATCACCTTCTCACCGTGCCCTCCCCTGGTCTCTTCTCTCTGGGTGCGTGGAGAGAGGGATCGTGTCTTTTCCTCTTTTTCTAAGGACCTAGCCCTATTCGATTAGGGACTCACCCTTACAACCTCATTTAACCTTAACGGCCTCTCCCAAAGCCCCATCTCCCAATCCTAGGTTGACCCCCAGGGAGCTGTAAACCGACTGATAACAGTCACATCAGGGATGAGAGCTTTAACACAGGAATTGGAAGAGCACGGAGGAGGGTCCCAATTCAGTCCAAAACAGATCCCAAAGGAGGACTGACTCAGGCAATACAAACACATACCAGCAAATCCAGATCTTCCTGCCTCAGGGAGGCAAGTCACTCCTTTAATGAGTTTTTTACGATATGCATTTATTTACCAAACACATACTATGGGTCCACCTGTGCCAGGCACTGTGGAAGTTGCAGGGGATGCAACAGAGCCAACCAGACATGGTCCCACCCTCTCAGATCTTCTGGCCTGAAGGGACTGCCCAGCACTCAAGTACTGAACGAGGAAGGAGGGGTGGAACCGGACAGGTGAGGGGACAATAATCTCACAAGGACAGACCCTTCCAGCCCCAAGTGCATTCCTCATTTCACTTGTCCATGCCATTTCACATGTTCCTCCCAAATTACTCACCAGAACAGCCACCCCAGTCTACATGCTCGCCAGCAGGACACAAAGAGCTCCCCACATTCAAGTTCATACTTCATATTTTCCAACTTCACAGTTTCTGACAGTTGCATGGCTATCTTGGCTTCCTTTGCATCTCTCCGATTGCTAATGAGATTGAGCATCTCTCCATATACTTACAAACATTAGCTTTCTCCTCTGTGAACTCCATATTTATTCCCTTGACCCATATTTCTATTGCTTTCCTGCTCTTTTTTTGTTGATTTATAGGCGCTCCTTAAATACTCTAGAAACTAACCTTTACTTGGTTTTGTGTCTTAAAAATATCATCTCCCTGGGATGCCTGGGTGGCTCAGTCACTCAAGAGTCTGACTCTCGATTCTGGCTCAGGTCGTGATCTCAGGGTCCTGGGATGGAGCCCCAGGTGGGGCTCCCAGCTCAGCAGGGAGTCTGCTTGTCTCCCTCTGCCCCTCCCCCCACTGACATGTTTGTTCCCGCTCTCTCTCTCTCTCCAATAAATAAATAAATCTTTCTTAAAAATCGTCTCCCAATCCACTAGCAGTGGCTATGGCGCTGGAGCAGATACTCGTTGCGCCTCCCCGAGGGGGGCGGTTTACACATGCCTAACCCACTGGTGACAAGCTTGGCCACATGACTTCTTTTGGCCAATAAAATGTGAGCACAAGTGACATGGGACCTTCCCAAGCAAAAGCCATAAGATTCATTGCGTGAAACCACCGTGCACTTTACTCTCCAGAGAGGGGCTTCCTTTTGGGCCTGGATCCTGGCATGAAGAGATTCCCCGTTGCAGACCCATGACCACCAGAAATAAACCTTGGTCACCGTGAGTCACGCATTTAGTCGTTTGATTTTGTTGTTGGCTGTCACAGTGGAAGAGCTGAACAATTCAAAGATGGACACAGTGGTCAGGTGCTACCATAATAATGCCCCAAATATGTCCGCGGGTTGTAGGGCAGAGCGGCAAGAGGCAAGAACACTCCCAGTAAAGACTTTCTACGCAGCGGTGAAGCATTTGATAAAACGATCACCTGTGAGGACCTAGAAGGCTGGGAGTGTAACTAATGAATTTGTAGCTTTAGCAAAGTGGGAAAGCAGAATATTGGTAACATTGGATATTTGCTAATGACTGTTTTTGACAAGGCACCATAAGAAAGAAATAAGCTCATAGGAGAAACGGCCATTTTACAAGCAGGACTGAAAAAGTGTTTGGAGAGGCCATAAATTCCAGGATTTGCAGGTTAGAAAATGGAACTGTTTCTCATCTCCAGCTGGTAAGAGATAAAACTGAGAAGGCCTTGAGCTACAGAGCTCATCCTTGGAGCAAAGATGAAATCAAGTATACTGGTCAGCCCATGGTTAAAACTCTAATGGGGTACCAATGGGGAGAGAAGGTCAGGTGTTGTAGTAAGGAACACTTCAACCATCAGAGAAAGAAGCCACTCATGATGCCTAAAACTAGTAATTCCATAAACAGCAACATAACCATATTATTTTTAAAAGGTGTAACTGTTTCCTATTGCTGCGTAACAAATAACACAAACTTAGTTTCTTGAAACAATGCACACACTCTATGTCATAACTTCTACGGGTCAGGAGTCTTGGCATGGGTTAGCTGGGTCCTCTGCTCGGAGTCACATCAGGCTAAACCAAGGTGTCAGCCAGGACTGTGATCCCACCTCAAGTTCAGATTTTCTCCCAAACTCATTGGCTGTGGTCAGAATTCAGTTTGCTCATGGTTGTAGGATAGAGACCCTCAGCTCCCAGAGACTATCCCCTGTAGATTTCAGATACACTCATCACACACACATAGATAAGTATGCGAGGACATGACATGATAATGAGCTTGACTGTAGTAATCATTTCACTGTGTATATGTAGAACAAATCATCAAGGTGTATACCTTAAATATACAGAAAAATATATAAATAAGAAAGAAAGCAGGTAGTATGGTTATAACACAATACATGGGAAGGTTTATCATTGGACACAGAGTGTTAGTTGATATTGATGAAAGGCAAAATTCACAATGAACATGTCAGCCTTTGCTACATGGCCAACCACACCAGGGCTTCGGAGCCTGACGCGACAACCGTTTCTTTAGCGCACTATTCTGCGGGTTGGCAGTCTGGGTCGGGCTCAACCGAGAAGCTCTGCTGAGGGTCTCAGCTGAGCTCGCTCCTGATTTGTGATCAGCTATTGTGGTCTGCAAGTGGCTGACTGCATTCCGGCAGAATGGCCTGGGGCTCGTCTCTATGACAGTGGTGGCACAGGTTCCCCGAGCAGCACAAGGAAAGCCCCAGTGAGCAGGTGCTTTCCGGGCTGTCCTTCTGCCATGCTTGCACCCAGAAATGCTGCTAAGCAATGGAGTATCAAAACAAGCCAGACCAGAGCCGCCAGAAATACAAGAAGAGACAAAGAGCTCCACCATAGCTTTATCTGGAGCCCTCCACTTATATAGCTATGAAGCAAATAATTAGGATTCAAATAATATAATGAGTAAAGTCTGTGAGTATCAAACTATTGTTTCCTATAGAAAATACACATTCTTTCTCAATGTCTTTGGAATATTTACAAGAATGGGTCATACTTTTAGGCCATAAAAGTACATCTCAGTAAATCAAAAGGAAAGGAAAGGAAAGGGATTGTGTCGGCAATATTTTCTGGCCAAATGCAATGAAACTAAAAATTAAAGAAACTACAAATGAGAAAATCCAAACCACAAAGAAATAAAACACTTCCCGGGGCGCCTGGGTGGCTCAGTGGGTTAAGCCTCTGCCTTCAGCTCAGGTCATGATCCCAGGGTCCTGGGATCGAGCCCCACATCGGGCTCTCTGCTCGGCAAGGAGCCTGCTTCCCCCTTTCTCTGCCTGCCTCTCTGCCTACTTGTGATCTCTGTCTGTCAAATAAATAAATAAAATCTTAAAAAAAAAAAAAAACACTTCCCAAGATAGCCTGTGGGATGTATAATTACAGACTATTTGGAAAATTTTTAAAAATGACAGAAGTGTTTATCAACAACTATGGAACATTTCTAGGGATAAGCCAACGATTTCTGGGAAGCACCTCACAGTAAATATCGCAGGCTGTGTGGCCCATAGGTCTCTATTGCCACTGATCGGTTCTGCCATGGGGGTGTGAAAGCAGCCATACACGACACAGAAATGCCTGGCCGGGCAGATGTCCAATAAAACTTTATTTGTAAAAGTAGACAGCAGGCTGAATTTGATCCATAGCCTTGGCTTGCCAACTCTTGCTTTATATTAATTAAACATAAGCACCTAAAGAAAAATCCCTAACTTTACATTTTTATTAAATAAGAAGAAAGAGAAATCAATGAAATAAGTACTATACTCTAGAAGCTAGAAGAACATCAACAACAGCAAAAGAGAGGGAGCAGGAACAAAAATATAATGCAGCCAAAAACAGACATTAATGAAAGAGAAGGCAGGAAAACAATACCATTGATAAACAAATCCAGTATTTGAAGAGATGAACAAAATAAACCTGAAACAATGTTAATCAAAACAAAAAAAAATGAGGGGTGGAGTCCCAGCAATATATCCATTACCAAAAAGTAAAAAGGATCAGAGCCACGGATGCAGAAAATGTTTTCTTTTTTTTTTAATGATAAGCAAATACTAGGAACAACTGGGTAGTAATGAAAGTTTAACTCTCGATGAAATGGCTAATTATCTAGACGTATTCTATTTACTAAAATTGACTCTTGCAAGGGGAGCACATCTGATTAGATCAAGAATAAGAAAATGGGGACGCCTGGGTGGCTCAGTTGGTTGGGCGGCTGCCTTCGGCTCAGGTCATGATCCCAGCGTCCTGGGATCGAGTCCCACGTCGGGCTCCTTGCTCGGCAGGGAGCCTGCTTCTGCCTCTGCCTCTGCCTGCCACTCTGTCTGCCTGTGCTCGCTCTCTCTCTAACAAATAAATAAAATCTTTAAAAAAAAAAAAAGAATAAGAAAATGGCCAATGTGTATCCAGTGTTTGCTAGTGTCAAGGACTCTGGCTAAATGCTTTCCTTGTACTGTCTCCATTCACCTGCCCAGCAACCTTGTGATGTAGGTCCTATCATTATGCATGTTTGTACAGATAAAGACAGAGAAGTTTCAGGTTAAGAAGCCCCTCATACTCTAGGGACCACAGTAGGCACACTCCGGCCCGGGCGGTCCATTACTCCACACGGCAGAAGAAAATGACAATACACCGAAGAAAAGCCCCTCAGGGGACAGGAGGGTGCCCTGGCCTCCTCAGCGGGCAGCTTCCAACTGATCATTTCTACAGAATTGCAACTGCCTGAGAGGAAACAGAGAGGAAAAAAAGAATTGTTCCGTTCTATTTTAAGAAGCTTGAACCACCTAAAATCAAAATGTGACCAAGTTAACTACTAACTAATTCTCACAAGGATAGATGCAAAAATCTAATTATATCAAGTCTAGAAATACATTAGAATGATAATGTGCCCGGAACATATATGGTTGATCATAGAAATGTAGAGATGGCTCCCAGTGAGAATTAAATTCTGAATATAATATGTTATATTAACAGGTCAAGAGAGGGAAATGATTCTTCTCAACAGATGCAAAATTTAATCTCCTTTCTGACTGTTTAAAATTTTAGAAAAATAAGGGCGCCTGGGTGCCTCAGTCAGTTAAGCATTGATTCTTTGTTTCAGCTCAGGTCATGATCTCTGAGTCGTGAGATCGATCAAGCTCCATGTTGGGTCTGCTTGAGATTCTGCCTCCTTCTCTCTCTGCCTCCTCTCTCTCTCTCTCAAAAAAAAAAAAATTAGAGAGATAGGAATAGACCAATATCACATGTCAGATGTCTTCTTTGTTGTTGTTGTTAAGATTTTACTTATTTATTTGAAAGAGATAGCAAGTGAGAGAGAGAGCAGGAGATGATGGGAAGAGGCAGAGGGAGAGAGAGAAGCAGGCTCCCTGCTCAATGGGGCTTGGTCCCAGGACCCTGAGATCCTGAGCTGAAGGCAGATGCTTAACCCGTTGAGCCACGCAAGTGCCCATTATGTCTTCTTGAGGTCAACAGTGAGCATAGCGTTCACTGCCGAAATTCCACAGCAGCATTTCTCAGACTGCATTATAGAACCACTTCAAAAGAGAGACATTCTTCTTCTACTATTGAAAGAATTCCATATTTCAAAAAACACAGAAAATAATGCATGTCATATCCCCATTCTGGAGATCCAAAATATCCCTTCCTGTATTAAATCTAGAAGAATAGCAAAAATAGCCAATAAATTCAGAAAAAAAAAAGATACAAAGCACCTTATAAATATTCAGTATTAAAATACTGTGGTAATTGTAACTGAAGGAACAGGCATTAAAAATCCTTCCAGAAAGAGTCAGCATAGGGTGGTGGCAGGTGAGAGATGTGCCATTTCAAAACAAGAAACAAAGACCAGATTACTTCCCAAAAGATCCTCGAACAACTAGGGAAAATATGTATCAGACCCAAAGCTCATATTTCTAAAAAACGCAAATGCCTAAAGGCTTAGTTACATGTCAAAACTGAAATCATAAAGATTGCTTCAGAAAACAGAGATGGACCTCGAGGGTGGACACGGCTATTGAAGCGTGCGTGTCTCTCCTTGCCCCCCCACCAGATGATACACACAACAAGGGCACTGCCAACAACACAGAAACTGCATTCTCAGTGCAACTTGGAGTAAAGCATGATCGGTGAACTTGAAGACCTACGTAAAGACTGAAGGGCTGCCTGGGTTGCTCGGTCAGTTAGGCGGCTGCCTTCAGCTCAGGTCATGATCTCAAGGTCCCGGGATCCAGTCCTGCGCTGGGTTTCTGGCTCAGCGGGGGGCCTGCCTCTTCCCCTGCCCCTCTTCCCGCTCATGCACACACAAATAAATAAATAAGTAAAATCTTTTTTAAAAAATCACATTAAAAGCCATACTTTCAAGAGGCAGTCTGCGTCTGGAAAGCTAGCTTAGTCCCAATATACCCTGCCCCCCCAACTGGAAACCACTTACCGACTGACTAAGGAGAATATGATCATTCAGTGATCAATGATAAAAAGGGAATTAGCACAGCATTAATACCAAGATGATCTAGGAAATGCTGGTGGATAGGGCAACAAAATATATCAAAGACAAAGAAGACTCACCAGAAAAATGTTGCCACAGAGCACATAAAAATTTGAACTAAGTAGTTCACCATGAATTTTGAAATATTCAGTGCGGCCGTTATCTCTATAAAAGACAATCAGAAACACAGGAACATAGGAAAGATACAATTATTTATCAGAAAGAAATAAAACACGAGCCACTATACTCCAAGAAAGAATAAATGAATAAACATTAGAAGGACCAAAAATGAGCCTAGATACTCTGGAAGTTCACCAAGAAGCAGAGAGAATAATAATGAGAAATTCAAGCATTATAAACAAAACTGAAGAAAGGATTTTTTTTTTTTTTCTTAGAAAATGATAGATCTGGAAGGCAGGTAAAGGAGATTCAACTCCTACATCACTGGAATCCCTGAAGAAACACAAAGCAAGGTAACAAAGTAAATATTTAAGGACACGATTCATGAAATTTTTCAGGAAAAAAAAAGCAGAATGCAATCTGGACAGTTGAAAGATTATGTTGTGTACCAGACAAAAAGTTGATTTAGAATAGTTAACGCCAAGACTCAATCACAGTAAAGTTTCTGGCTTTTAAACAAAAGAAAAAAATTCTAGACAAAGAACTCAATCTGGCCTCAGATTTCTCCACCATTAATCACCGAGAGACAATGGAGCAGCATCTAAGAGGTACAGATGGGAAAGGAATGGCCTGTCCTTCAAGTACAAAGTGTACTTTTTTCTTTAACTGCAAGAAGTCAGGGAGCATTGTTCTCAGGAGTCCTTCTTGAGAAAAGTAGAAGAGAACACACTTCAGCCAACCAGAAGATAACTGGGAAAACCACAGAGAAAAAACCCAGGAGTGAGCACCGGATATGTCTGATTGAAAAGTAAGACCAAGGGGCGCCTGGGTGGCTCAGTGGGTTAAAGCTGCTGCCTTCAGCTCCGGTCATGATCCAGCGTCGTGGGATCGAGCCCCGCAT
>RCUC01164625.1:0-22733 GCA_003697995.1 Taxidea taxus jeffersonii | reverse complement strand
CTTAGGTCATGATCCCAGGGTCCTGGGATGGAGCCCCAAATTGGGCTCTCTGCTCAGCAGGGAACCTGCTTCCCTTCCTCTCTCTCTGCCTGCCTCTCTGCCTACTTGAGGTCTCTGTCTGTCAAATAAATAAAATCTTTAAAAAAGAAAAAGAAGAAGAAGTGTGAGAACTTAATATTCTTTCTCTCCCCTCTTTACACCTCCACTCCCATTCCCCAGTGTAGATACCCACATACATACACAAAGGCACCCAGAACAAAGAATATCCAGAAAAAAAAATCTAATAGTTTAAAGGGAAGATAGATTAAATAGCAAGTAACTCCCAGTTTTCAGCTGTCCAACTATTTTAATGACTGACTAGGCATCCCTGGCATATAATTTCCTACAGCAGCAAAGCCAAATACTGTAATAGTTTCACACTAGGTCTTACTTGACTTTGGTGCTATTTGTCCACATGAAAGTATCCACCAATGACACCTGTGTTGGCCAGTTTCAGCAAAACCACCCAGCTCTTAATGAGCATTTATTATTTATTTGACCTTCAGAGGTCTCAGGGTGCATGCACAGTTATAAAGTCATATGCATAAAACCATCTCTGCAATAAATTAAAATTAAACTAACCATAGCAGCGGTATTCTAGGAGCATAACTTTACTTACTTGGGTAGGCCAGGTGGAAGCGATGAGTTCTGCTCCATGTCCTGAAGGTCAAGAGAATTGGATTCTGTCAAACAAGAAAAGCCAGAAAACTGCAGAGTCCAGCAAGAATCACCCCTCAGCCTGTGGCGTCAGGAGCAGAGTCTAAGCAAGGGGCACCCTCTATGCTGTTCGAGAAGCATCAGATTCGAGTCTAAGCATATTAATGTGGGGCTGCAGGAGCTTTTCAGTGGAGTGCGTCCATGCCCGCCGGTTTACCTGCTCTATAAATACAGGACAACCTTCTCCAGGGATATGCATCTCTACTCCACATACAAGACATTTTCAGTGGAGCATATCAAAGATGATATTTTCATCATTTGAACATCCTGACAGTGAAGAGCATACAATACACCTTCCCCCACTTAATAAGGGCTGTGTCTGTGAAAAGAGAAAATGCCTTCCAAGACAAAAGGAAAAGCATAGAAATTAATTGAATGTGCTTCCTGTCATGTCTGCACCACTAAGTATGCAATTTCATACTGAAACCGGGACCATATTACATATAGTTGGATGGTCAAGTCGTCAATGGCAAAATTAGCTTCTCTGCCAAAAAAAACTCCAAAGCTCCTCTTTTGATTCTCAGGGGGAATTCATGAGCCAACTCATTCTACCTTCCCTTGAGCTTACATTGTCTTCAGGTGAATGATAATGGGACTAACAGGATACACCAGAAGTAGCTGACTTGCTGAAACACACAGAAATGCCCATTAAGTTGACAAGGAAAAGCATGAAAACTCACTATGTCCGACAGCTGATAGAAAAATAGCACGTACTTCTGAAGACTGCTTACCCAGTGTTTCTATTTTATTGGCCATACTTGTGTTCAACTGGTCAGTTAGCTTGAGACAAGGGAGGCTTCCTTGCTTAAGGTATTTTAAGCTGGTGTTACAGATGTAACTGTGCATTTGGACTTCCTACCCAGTACAGCGAATGTGCCAATGTGTTTAGATACTACAGGGTTTTTGTGTTTTCTTTTAGTCTATTTTAATGCAACCATAGCATCACTAGGCCAAATGTATGCCTCCACTACTGTTTTTTGTGTTTCCTCTGGAGTTGAGTAGAGTAGGTCCATTAAACAGACCTGAATATCTAAGATGAGAAGAAATATGGAACTTAGTTTTCCTGTAAAGTGTCTTCCCTTTTCTTCCCCTCCTCCAACTCCATCTAAACATCACACTCGCTTTTTAAAAATTTCCTCCCACTGATCAGTTCATAATCATCTAGCTCTCAAAAGCAAATACAGAATGACCCAAAGCCGTCTGTGAAGGCAGAGCCTAGGAGAGACACCATTTGCTGATTTGTTCTATTTAGGATGAAAAGCTAAATGGGTCATTATTCACAGTCACACAATGTGATACAACATGATGTCTTAAGTTCTGGAATAACCCTTCATTGCCTCTTGCTTCTGTGAGTTAGCAAATTAGTATAGAAGTTAAGAGCAGTTAGAACATTACGTTAAAAAAGCCAGCAAATCTGAAGTAGTCATGATAGTTATAGAAAACGGTTACTCATCTTGAGAGTGCCAAAGGCCAACACTAATCCCGCAGTCTAGCTATCCCACTACACACTGTTTCAGGAAGTCCGGGCGCCACACACCCCTCCCCCACACCACCCCTCTGCAACTTTACTCATACCCTGCACCGAGACACAAGCAGGACTTGCACTCTTTCTGACCTCCACATGGTTTCTGCTATCTCTGTCTTCGCTTTGGAACCTGAATATATTATTCTCATCATTCAGTATATCCTGACTTTCCATATTTTTCTTTCATCACAAGCGTACAAGGCAAAAGGCACCGCCTTCATGGAATTTTCCTTGGTTGAGAGCATGTGATACCAGATCAAACGACACCGATTTCAAACTCTGGCTCTGCCATTACCAGCAGGGTGACCCATAAGATGGGGACAGAGATAGTGCTGACCTTGCTGGGTTATTAAATGAAACAGTGAGTGCAAACTACTTTGTCCTGGGCTAGTGCCCAGTTAGGATTAGAACAACTACAGTGGTGGGCATAATCTCAGTCATGGAAGGTATCATTGTGACAATTATTGGAGACAAGGGTCTGCATCTGCTACTAATTTGCCTGGCATAGTTATTCAATCTCATTGAGCCTCAGGCTCTTCTTCTACCACACAGAAGGACTAGGCGGTCCTACTTTCTAAAATCTCCAATCCCATCTTTGATTATATGTAAGCTTATTAAAGGCAAAACTTGTCTCTTATTCTTTTGCAATCACCCTAGCACCTAGCACCTCACATGTGTTCAGTAGATTATATAAATGAATCCAAAATAGTAGATCTTGGGGGCCTGGTTGGCTCAGTTGGTTAAGTATCTGCTTTCAACTCGGGTCACGATCTCAGGGTCCTGGGATCAAGCCCCATATTGGGCTCCCTGGAAGTCTGCTTCAGTGAGAAGTCTGCTTCTTCCTCTCCCTGTCCCCCTGTGTGCTCTCTCTCTCTCTCTCTAATAAATAAATATTTTTTAAAAAGTGGATCTTTACATATACATATGTAAATTCACATACATATGTGAATCTACATGTGTGTTAGCATGTGCAAGAAATCATCTGTGGAGCTTAAATGGAATCTGCATATCCAAAATTTTCCCCAAGGTGTGGTAAATTAGGAGCAGTTGTGATCAGAAGACAATCTAGAAGGTCAACACTTAGAAATCTAGCTTAGATAAATGAACATGGTTTGAAGTATGTTACAATGCCCTGGAGCTTCCTGCCTTTAGGAATAAATAAGAAACTGCCCTACACTCCCTGACTGGGGCTTCAGGACCAACTTTCTCAGTGGCAAGAGCCTAGAAGTTAGTGTGGTCTGGATCTGGAGACTCAGAAGGCTCTGGTGCTATCCTACCTAGCCTGATGGGTCTTGCTCATATTGGTCTCCTCTGCTGTCTAATGATTTTGATACTTAGAAAGGCAATAGATCTTGGAATGATTCTGAGTGATTCTGGAGGCCTCCAAGAGAGTAGCCTCCTGGAGAGTCAGTTATTCTTATAAGTCATACATTTTTTTCATTTTATTTATTTTTATTTTTAATGCAATTTCTGATATATTTAGGGTTTTTAAAATTTATTTAAATTCAATTAGCCAAAGTATAGTACATCATTGGTTTTTGATATAACATTCAATGATTTCATTTTAATTAATATCTTTGTATTAATCTCAATGTTTCTCTTCTTGCCAAAACCATTTTTGAAGCAGCTTGACGACATCTGAAAAGAGCAAACGCAGACATTTGTTGTCACATTCTTTGTGTTGTTGTCACCAAGAGCATTTGCCTGAAAACAGGCTCTGGGTTGTTTATGGGTGGGGCTGCTCCTGCTGTTTCTACCTCAGCTTCTGTCATTGTTCTCTGAGACATCCCCACCCTCCCTACAGCCTTCAAGGGCACATGTCCTGGAGCACAGGAGGAGCTCCTAAGAGATAAATCCTAAGAGATAAAGATTATATTCTCATTGTTTCACGATAGAAAAGGAAGACAAGTGTAATGACTGCTCCAGAAATTATAGACATTTATTAATTTGAAATTTAACCAAAATGAATTTAGCATTTTGCCCACATTGTCCTATTTGCTACCTATATGCCATCTTGCCCTGTCTCTTCTTTTCCCACTTCTAGATGGAGCACTTTCCCATCTTTCAAGAAAGTGATGTTTTGTCTTTGCTTACTTTATATGACAAAAAGCCTTTTTTAAAAAAGTGACTCTGGGGCACCTGGGTGGCTCAGTGGGTTAAAGCCTCTGCCTTCAGCTCAGGTCATGATCTCAGGGTCCTAGAATCAAGCCCTACATCGGGCTCTCTGCTCAGCATGGAGCCTGCTTCCCTTCCTCTCTCTCTGCCTGCCTCTCTGCCTACTTGTGATCTCTGTCTGTCAAATGAATAAAATTAAAAAAAAAAATCTTAAAAAAAAAAAGTGACTCCAAGATTTGTATGCACGTGGCTGATTATATGCCAGTGACAAAATTTGATACCAAATGTGGAAGACAACCAGGCCTGGCTATTGGATAAACTAAATCAGACAACTAAGTTTTGTGGTTTCAATGGTGCAAAAGAATATTGCCCAAAAGAACCATCAAAACATATGGAAAACATAGGTATGCAAAAATTAAAATGATTATATGTGAAAGCAGAGAGTTTCTGTATCAGTGGATAAACTAAATTAAAGTTTTGGCATCATAATTCAGAAGGCAGTACTACCAATTGGATGACAAGTGACAAAAATTCAGATTTTTTTAGTTATTCATATTCTCTAGAATAGATGCTTACAGTGGGTTCCAATTACTTCCAATAGTTTAATTAAGTGCCATATTGAATATATTGTTTTCATTCATTTCAACAGTCATTCCAAAAGCTTTATGTAGCATCATTCACTTTCACATTCATCCCAAGAGCATTTTTCTAGCATCTACAAAGAATATAAATGAATTGAAAGTTATTTCTCTTGAGAAACTTGAAAGCAAGTTAAGACATAAGGAAAGCCAAATCATAAATATGTGAATGGTGACTAGTTATCATCAGTAAGCACGTGATTGTACATAGTAACCATAACCAATATTTATGTATTGATTACAATATGCCAGGCACCCTGCTAGGAACAGTGCAGTAATATGTTGTTTCATCCTCTACAACTCTATAAAGTGTTACTAAGAGTTTCCCCAGTTTACAGGGACTGAGATGTTGAGTATCTTGTCCAAGGTTAATCGAAGTGATCGGATTCAAACCCAGGTGATCTCACTCAAACACCCTTACTCTTGAGCACTCTGCAGGGAGAATAGCTTAGATTTAGGGTCAGAAGATGCCAAATCTACTCTGTACTACTCACCAGGCTGTGGGATCTTAGACAAATCACTTAACACCCTTGAGTCTCAAGTTCTTTTTTAAATAAAATAATGTAGATGAAAAGGCTTTGTAAGCCTACAAGATTCTGCAAACATCAGCTGCTAATATTTTCATTACAGCCTGCATACATAGTGAAGGAATACTTTGTACTCTATTACACTAATAAAAAAAAAAAAGATGTTTCATTTTGGAAATCACAAGAAATTACCCGATAGGGGTTGATGGAGAAGTGTCAGAGTTCGTTTTCTGCCTGGAAGGGTACAGCCAGCCGAGCCTTATCTTCTGTATGGAAATACACTACTCCGTATTTACGATGAAATTATAGTACTAAGTCTACATACATTTATGCTACTTGAACCACTCACGCTGACCTGCCAATAGAGAGACATTAAAATAACAAGAATTGGTTATTACAGCACTTAGAAAAATATTGGTAATGGTTATGTCAATATGTAGATAATGTCAAAACAGCTAAATGGGATGGGAGGAGGCTTAAGAGAAAGAAACAAATGCTTTCCCTTCTCTGGATTGCCGTTTTCTAGCATTTCGTAAGGACTCTGACACATAAAAAGCTCATTGCTCAGACTGTACGAATGATTTGGACATATTTAAATTTTTTATTATTTTTGTTATTGTTGTTGTGCTTTCCTGAGGGAACACTTAGTGGTAAAAAGACAATTAATGTGTCAAACTAGACAGTAAATTGATATGTGATGCCAGTTTCATTGAAACCATCCTCTACTCGTATAGTTTTAATCTCATTTATTTTTATTCCTGTCATAATAATACTTCTAAAATATTAATCAGTGCTGTTTTACTTTAGGCATATTTAAATTTTTCCTGAACTTAAGAAGCTAACATTAATTCAATAATTAATATCATTTTTATTCTCCAATCTAATTAGTTCCCTAAAAGGAGGGCCGCATTGTTTCAGTATGAAATTCAACCTATTACCCCAGTGAATGTATTTTTCTAAAAATATTTTTGGAAAAATTTCAGAGAAAGATAATGAATTTAAGAAATAATTTCATTTGAACACAATCACCATTTGGATTCCCTGGTTTCAGATCAGCCATTGGTAGTTTATCAGCTGAAAATGTACTCATATTAAATAGACGTGAACTTAAAATATGGAATTTTTTTTCCTACTCTGTCTGCTTAGATATGAGCACTTCACAAAGCTGAAAAAAACAACACCAGAGATTTAAACTGATATATACAATAAAAATGAGAGAGGTAGCTGAGAGGAATCAAGATGGCGGAGAAGTAACAGGCTGAGATGACATCAGGCAGCAGGAGATCAGCTAGATAGCCTATCAAACCATTCCAAACACCTATGAATCCAACAGGAGATCGAAGAGAAGAAGAACAACAATTCTAGAAACAAAAAATCGACCACTTTCTAAAAGGTAGGACCGGCGGAGAAGTGAATCCAACGCGACGGGAAGATAGACCCCGGGGGGAGGGGCCGGCTCCCGGCAAGCGGCGGAACAATGAAGCACAAAATCAGGACTTTTAAAAGTCTGCTCCACAGAGGGACATTGCTCCAGAGGCTAAACTGGGGTGAAGACCTCACGGGGACAGCATGGACTCAGGTCCCACGGGGTCATAGAAGGATCGGGGGTGTCTGAGTGCGCAGAGCTCACAGGTATTAGAGCGGGGAAGCGGGCTGCAGAGACAGAGTCCAGGAGTGAGCTCTCAACTCGAGGTTTCCTAGAGCCGTGGTCTGTGACACGGGCTTGTGCTCTGTGCGAGGGGTCCCCACAAGATCCGGGGAGACTCCGACCTGAGAGAGGTCAGGGATCTATGGGGTTTGAAGACTCCAGGTGGGACTCTGCCAGAGACAGAGACGCTTGGTCACAGGCTGGGTGACCTCGGAGCACATCCAGAAGCCAGTGAGACGGGACTGATTACGCACAATTTTCTCCAAGCGCGGCTGGAGGCTGGGGAGACGGGAGTGATTAAGCACTTTTCTCTAAAGGCGCACTGAAGACTGGGGCTCTGAGCTCTCGGCTCCTCTGAGCTGGAGACTGGGAGGCCGCCATTTTCATTCCCATCCTCCGGAACTCTACAGAAAGCGTTCAAGGAACAAAAGCTCCCAAAAGCGAACCTGAGAGGATTACTTAGCCCGGCCCCTGGTAAGGGTGGTGCAATTCTGCCTGGGGCAGAGACACTTGAAAATCACTACAACAGGCCCCTCCCCCAGAAGATCAACAAGAAATCCAGCCAAGACCAAGTTCACTTAACAAGGAGAACAGCGGATTCTTATCTGGACAAAATGACAAGGCGGAAAAACTCACCACAAAAAAAAGAGCAGGAGACAGGACCGAAGGCTAGGGACCTAATCAATACAGACATTGGTAATATGTCAGATCTGGAATTCAGGATGACGATTCTCAAGGTTCTAGCCGGGCTCGAAAAAGGCATGGAAGATATTAGAGAAACCCTGTTGGGAGAAATAAAAGTGCTTTCTGGAGAAAAAAAAGAACTAAAATCTAATCAAGATGAAATAAAAAAAAGCTATTAATGAGGTACAATAAAAAATGGAGGCTCTTACGGCTAGGATAAATGAGGCAGAAGAAAGAATTAATGGTATAGAAGACCAAATGACAGAGAATAAAGAAGCTGAGCAAAAGATAGACAAACAACTACTGGATCACGAGGGGAGAATTCGAGAGATAAGTGATACCAAAAGACGAAACAACATTAGAATAATTGGGAATCCAGAAGAAGAAGAAAGAGAGAGAGGAGCAGAAGGTATATTGGAAAGAATTATTGTAGAGAATTTCCCTAATATAGCAAAGGGAACAAGCATCAAAATCCAGGAGGTGCAGAGAACACCCCTCAAAATCAATAGGAATAGGTCCACACCCCGTCATCTAATAGTAAAATTTACAAGTCTTAGCGACAAAGAGAAAATCCTGAAAGCAGCACGGGACAAGAAGTCTGTAACGTACAATGGTAAAAATATTAGATTGGCAGGAGACTTATCCACAGAGACCTGGCAGGCCAGAAAGAACTGGCATGATATATTCAGAGCACTAAACGAGAAAAACATGCAGCCAAGAATACTTTATCCAGCTAGGTTATCATTGAAAATAGAAGGAGAGATAAAAAGCTTCCAGGACAAACAAAAACTGAAAGAATTTGTAAACACCAAACCAGCTCTACAGGAAATATTGAAAGGGTTCCTCTAAGCAAAGAGAGACCCTAAAAGTATTATCAGAAAGGAACAGAGACAATATACAGTAACAATCACCTTACAGGCAATACAATGGCATTAAATTCATATCTCTCAATAGTTACCCTGAATGTAAATGGGCTAAATGCCCCAATCAAAAGACACAGGGTTTCAGAATGGATAAAAAAACAAAACCCATCCATATGCTGCCTACAAGAAACTCATTTTAGACCTGAAGACACCTCCAGATTGAAAGTGAAGGGGTGGAAAACAATTTACCATGCTAATGGACATCAGAAGAAAGCTGGGGTGGCAATCCTTATATCAGATCAATTAGATTTTAAGCCAAAGACTATAATAAGAGATGAGGAAGGAAACTATATCATACTCAAAGGGTCTGTCCAACAAGAAGATCTAACAATTTTAAATATCTATGCCCCTAACATGGGAGCAGGCAACTATATAAACCAATTAATAACAAAATCAAAGAAACACATTGACAAGACTACAATAATAGTAGGAGACTTTAACACACCCCTCACTGAAATGGACAGATCATCCAAGCAAAAGATCAACAAGGAAATAAAGGTCTTAAATGACACACTGGACGAGATGGACATCACAGATATATTCAGAACATTCTACCCTAAAGCAACAGAATACACCTTCTTCTCTAGTGCCCATGGAACATTCTCCAGAATAGATCACATCCTGGGTCATAAATCAGGTCACAACAGGTATCAAAAGATTGGGATCATTCCCTGCATATATTCAGACCACAATGCTCTGAAGCTAGAATTCAATCACAAGAGGAAATTTGGAAAGAGCACAAATACTTGGAGACTCAACAGCATCCTTCTAAAGAATGAATGGGTCAACCACGAAATTAAAGAAGAATTGAAAAAAACCATGGAAACAAATGATAATGAAAACACAACGGTCCAAAATCTGTGGGACACAGCAAAGGCAGTCCTGAGAGGAAAATATATAGCGATACAAGCCTATCTCAAGAAACAGGAAAGGTCTCAAATACACAACCTAACCCTACACCTCAAGGAACTCGAGAGAGAACAACAAAGAAAGCCTAAACCCAGCAGGAGAAGAGAAATAATAAAGATCAAAGCAGAAATGAATGAAATAGAAACCAAAAAAACAATAGAACAAATCAATGAAACTAGGAGCTGGTTCTTTGAAAGAATTAATAAGATTGATAAACCCCTGGCCAGACTTATCCAAAAGAAAAGAGAAAGGACCCAAATAAATAAAATCATGAATGAAAGAGGAGAGATCACAACCAACACCAAAGAAATACAAACAATCATAGGAACATATTATGAGCAACTCTATGCCAACAAATTTGACAATCTGGAAGAAATGGATACTTTCCTAGAGACATATAAACTGCCAAAACTGAACCAGGAAGAAATAGAAAACCTGAATAGGTCCATAACCAGTAAGGAGATTGAAACAGTCATCAAAAATCTCCATACAAACAAAAGCCCAGGGCCAGATGGCTTCCCAGGGGAATTCTACCAAACATTTAAAGAAGAATTCATTCCTATTCTCCTGAAACTGTTCCAGAAAATAGAAATGGAAGGAAAACTTCCAAACTCATTTTATGAGGCCAGCATCACCTTAATCCCCAAACCAGACAAGGATCCCATCAAAAAAGAGAATTACAGACCAATATCCTTGATGAACACAGATGCGAAAATTCTCACCAAAATACTAGCCAATAGGATCCAACAGTACATTAAAAGGATTATTCACCACGACCAAGTGGGATTTATTCCAGGGTAGCAGGGTTGGTTCAACATCCGCAAATCAATCAATGTGATACAATACATTAACAAAAGAACGAACAAGAACCATATGATGCTCTCAATAGATGCTGAAAAAGCATTTGACAAAGTACAACATCCTTTCCTAATCAAAACTCTTCAAAGTGTAGGGATAGAAGGCACATACCTCAATAGTATCCAAGCCATCTATGAAAAACCCACTGCGAGTATCATTCTCACTGGAGAAAAACTGAGAGCTTTTCCGTTAAGGTCAGGAACACGGCAGGGATGTCCGCTATCACCACTGCTATTCAACATAGTACTAGAAGTCCTAGCCTCAGCAATCAGACAACAAAAAGAAATTAAAGGCATCCAAATCGGCAAAGAAGAAGTCAAACTATCACTCTTTGCAGATGATATGATACTATATGTGGAAAACCCAAAAGGCTCCACTCCAAAACTGCTAGAGCTTGTACAGGAATTCAGTAAAGTGTCAGGATATAGAATCAATGCACAGAAATCAGTTGCATTTCTTTACACCAACAACAAGACAGAAGAAAGAGAAATTAAGGAGTCAATCCCATTTACAATTACACCCAAAACCATAAGATACCTAGGAATAAACCTAACGAAAGAGGCAAAGAATCTATACTCAGAGAACTATAAAGTACTCATGAAAGAAATTGAGGAAGACACAAAGAAATGGAAAAATGTTCCATGCTCATGGATTGGAAGAATAAATATTGTGAAAATGTCTATGCTACCTAAAGCTATCTACACATTTAATGCAATGCCTATCAAAATCCCATCCAATTTTTTCAAAGAAATGGAACAAATAATCCTAAAATTTATATGGAACCAGAAAAGACCTCGAATAGCCAAAGGAATATTGAAAAAGAAAACCAAAGTTTGTGGCATCACAATTCCAGACTTCAAGCTCTATTACAAAGCTGTCGTTATCAAGACTGTATGGTACTGGCACAAAAATAGACACATAGATCAATGGAACAGAATAGAGAGCCCAGAAATAGACCCTCAACTCTATGGTCAATTAATCTTTGACAAAGCTGGAAAGAATATCCAATGGAAAAAAGACAGCCTCTTCAACAAATGGTGTTGGGAAAATTGGACAGCCACATGCAGAAAAATGAAGTTGGACCATTTCCTCACACCACACACGAATATAGGCTCAAAATGGATGAAGGACCTCAACGTGAGAAAGGAATCCATCAAAATCCTTGAGGAGAACACAGGCAGCAAGATCTTCGACTTCAGCCGCAGCAACTTCTTCCTAGGAACAACGCCAAAGGCAAGGGAAGCAAGGGCAAAAATGAACTATTGGGACTTCATCAAGATCAAAAGCTTTTGCACAGCAAAGGAAACAGTCAACAAAACCAAAAGACAACTGACAGAGTGGGAGAAGATATTTGCAAACGACATATCAGATAAAGGGCTAGTATCCAAAATCTATAAAGAGCTTAGCAAACTCAACACCCAAAGAACAAATAATCCAATCGAGAAATGGGCAGAGGACATGAACAGACATTTCTGCAAAGAAGACATCCAGATGGCCAACAGACACATGAAAAAGTGCTCCACATCAGGAAAATACAAATCAAAACCACAATGAGATACCACCTCACACCAGTCAGAATGGCTAAAATGAACAAGTCAGGAAATGACAGATACTGGCGAGGATGTGGAGAAAGGGGAACCCTCCTACACTGTTGGTGGGAATGCAAGCTGGTGCAACCACTCTGGAAAACAGCATGGAGGTTCCTCAAAAAATTGAAAATAGAGCTACCTTATGACCCAGCAATTGCACTACTGAGTATTTACCCTAAAGATACAAACGTAGTGATCTGAAGGGGCACGTGTACCCAAATGCTTATAGCAGCAATGTCCACAATAGCCAAGTCATGGAAAGAACCTAGATGTCCATCAACAGATGAACGGATAAAGAAGAAGTCGTATATATATATACAATGGAATACTATGCAGCCATCAAAAGAAATGAAATCTTACCATTTGCGACGACATGGATGGAACTAGAGTGTATTATGCTTAGCGAAATAAGTCAACTGGAGAAAGACAACTATCACATGATCTCCCTGATATGAGGAAGTGGAGATGCAACAGGGGTGGGGGTTAAGATGGTAGGAAAAGAAAAAATGAAACAAGATGGGATCGGGAGGGAGACAAACCAAAAGAGACTCTTAATGTCATAAAACAAAGTGAGGCGGGTGGGGGGGGAGAGGGGTTGGGAGAGGGTGGTGGGGTTACGTTATATGTTTAAATAAAAAAGCTTAATAAAAAAAAGACACAAAAAATAAGAAAAAGCTTAGAAAAGAAAATGATGAACCATATAAGATATTGATGTTTTATTTTTTTTTCAAGTATGTGCCGGTGTCCCAGTGTCATTGGTCACATACCGAACTTCACATTCAGATGAGTTTCACTAAAAGAAGAAATCACTTTTTCATGTTATGTCACGCTCACAGAGATTTGTGGGGGAGGTCCTTCACTGCATCTCATCCCCCTGACTGAACCAGCACAAAACCGGCCTATTGGCAGAAGAAAAGAGGAAGGATCCAGTGTACAGTCATCACCAAAACATTCTCTGAAAAAGAGCTGGCTGGGAACCTAGTGTCAAATTCTCTCAACTCAGACTGTGGAGTGTGGTAGAGGTAGTAGTTTTATGCTTTCTATTATTTAAGATCTATGAACCAAGTGGTGCAATGATATTGTTCTCATCTATGTTAATATACTGAGTAAGTTACCTTAAACACAAAAACTGCAAAATTACTCTCAGATTGCTTCTTTTTTATTTCTCATGTGTTGTTTTTTAAACTTGATTCGAGTACAAGTCAAATGGGACAATGTCAGAAATCTGGGCACCGAAGGCCAAATCCAATATGAAGCAAAGGGTTGAGTAAATACATGGTTGACAGGCACTGACCTGCATAGGAGGCTGTTTTGAATAATTTACACCCAGAATTTCACTTTGGGACCCAAAGGGACCAGACCAGCGGTCTAGAATGCCTAAACCTCACTGGACAATTTCTCAGCTCTCCTCTTATCTTGGGCAGCAACCATGTGGCTTACAAACGGCCCCATGGCTAGCCTGCCCTGTGAAGATTTCCTGAAGATCTAGCCCTTTCCAATCTAGGAAAAACTGTTTTTGCCAAAATAGAGCTCATTATTAACCTCTCATCAGCAACTCGGTGGCAAGAATCTCTGATGTCCAAACTGAATCTTGACATCGTCTTCCTCAGAGTGCAAAGAGCAGCAAGAAAGTTAGCCAGGCTGCTGACAGGTCAAAGAAGAAAAGCCCTCGTCGCTACTATTTGAAAACTACCATACAGTTCAGAGTAGTTCTTAAGCAGTGTCGCCTTCATGTGCCCAATGACTCTGTGAGGTGCAAACAGAGATACCTAACGCTCTACAATCGGTTATCTGATTTCACATCTTCTAAATGCTAAAACGTAGGTATAGAGAGGCTAAGTAAATCGTCTGTGGTCCATAAAGCCCATGGTGTTTCTCCTGTGTCCTGCCACCTGAGACATGGCCCTAGGTGTTTCTTAGAACAAGTTTCCAGTAATTAAATATGACATCCCAGTGGTGTTAGAAAGACTGAGAGAGAGATAGAGGATCCGTACCTGCCCTTCTTGTAATGTCCCCACTTTCAGCATATTAGAGCCCTGTCTACTCTCTGACAAGCCCCTGAGTGTGCTAATGTTCTCTCCAAGTGTGTTTCAAGCTCAAAAGCTGCATTTAAAATGTCATAGATTTCTGGACACTAATACTCAAAAATGATACACAGCCGAGGTTTCTGGCATTCTTTATGCCCATCTGCTAGCATGGCATGGTGCCCATTCACAAGGTAATAAGACAATTTCAGGAGGACACAGATGCCAAGCATATCGAGGCTTAGAGTGATAACCTGCAAAATAAAGCAAGTAGCTTTCCTTTTTCTACAATGAGCAGATCCTCCCGAGTCAGAAGCACCAAATCATACCTTCACATCTATTAGGTGAGATCATATTAGTTGACACAGGGTAGAACACACAGAGGGGATGGCTGCAACTAGTTCAAAACCTTGACTCATTTATGTTTGTAGGTTACAAAGGAGAATTAAGGTGCATTCCTAGAGAATGAAAGCCTGGTACCCTCACCTTAGCTCAAAGACAGGCATCTGCCACAGAAAGAATGAGTTTTGAATGGAAATTTCCAAATGTATTTTGCTATGTCAGGAAGCTTCGTGCCTTTGTTTACTTGTGACCAATCAAATCTCAGATAGCATGTGGCTTAGCTGGGCGAGAAGGTTTAAGAGTTGGGACAGGACTATATTTTCTGTAGCTGTAGATATGGTACCTCTGTTGACTCCTCTGCCTGAGAATACAGTGACAAGGAAGTTATGGTAAACACAGGTTCCCTTCTGAATTCTAGCAAGCATCCTTTGACTAGAGCTGTTACGTGGAACCTTGTTGAAGGCACATGTTTTAGTCATTGTTCCCTCTCCATATGCTTTTCGTGTATATATTTGAGGTGAAGAGTTGTTTAGAGAGTAAGTGAGGGGAAAAAATCTAAAGAGCAGAAGAAACTAGGAAGAAAGGAAAAGAGAGACAACATTTTGACATTATGTATCTGCTACTAGCTACTCTACAATGTTAATTCTTATAGTCAATTCCTTAGTAATAATTCTAAAGAAAAAAAAATCAGTTCATACAAAGAAATGTCAATTTGCTTCAATTTCATGCAGTTCCTGAAAACTACATAGCTCTTTTTCTCTCCTTTCTCTGTTTATACACATAAAATACATATTCTGGAAAACTCTATGGATACACACAAACATATATACAAAAGTATGTATGTGTACATTCATAGATACATCTGCATACGGATATATTGTTTTTTAAACTACTTAGACATAGGCATGTGTACACACACACACACACACACACCCCTCATTAGAGATCAGATCCCACATTGCATCCTGTGCGGTAGCTGGACAGCTGCTCACATATAAGATATTTTGTCTTGGGTCCATGAGTGGCTCAGCCAGTTAAACAACCGCCTTCAGCTCTGATCCCAGGGTCCTGAGATGGAGCCCCTCCCTGCTGAACAGGGAGCCATCTTCCCCCTCTCCTCCTTGCTCATGCTCCCTGTCGTTATCTCTGCCACTCTATCTCGAATAAATAAAATCTTTTTTTTGAAAGGTATTTCCCTTTCCATAGTTTAAAAAGAAGGAAATTAAATGTAAGCCATTTCACAATAAAGCATTATAAGAACATATATTGATGTGTATGTAAGTACATGTGTTTAATAGGATTAGTGTGTTTAACACAAGGTGATGACCCTCATGGTAAATTGAATTTAACTACATTTCTGAATAATTTATTTATTGGTTTAGTACTTATTCAACAGATATTTATTGAACACCTATAGTATTCAGAAATAGTTTCCTATCCTCAAAGAATAATAGCTATAATTATACCAATACAAACTGGCTTTTATTTCAAATAATTTTATTTTTTCTCATTTATTCAAGAGATTTCAATGAGTACCAGCTGTGTATTAAGAACTGTTTTGGGCTTTGATGACAGTACAAAAATAACTTCAGTCCTCAAAGTGTTTTAAGTGTAAGGTAAGATAGAGACTAGAGAAGACACTAACATAGTGTGTTTAGTGGCAATGTGCAGAGCATAAAATATAGAAGGCAAAACTCCTTTAGATTTGGTGGTTTGGGAAAACGTCATGGGGTAAATAGTGTCTAAGCTGTTTCTCTGGGGGAACTACTGATATTTAGCCAAAATTGCTTTAAGAAATTCTAAATACCCCTTCCAGCCTTATGATTTATCTACAGGTAGGGATTTAGTTCTAGAGTTCCACATTTGTTTTGGTGGAGAAGGAAAAGTGCCCACTTTTCTAAACCACATTAAAGTTATCAGAGATCTTGGAAACATGCTTTGAATCTGTAGATGTATATTATAATACATTATATATACACGTATAATTCTGCTTCAGTTTTAACCTCAGACCTGAATAAATTCCACATTGCATATCTTTATTTTCTGAAAAGGATGACTTTGATTTCAGAGAAAAAGCCAGTTACAGGGAGGGAATGAAGAAGAAGAAGAAGAAGAAGAAGAAGGGGGAGGGGGAGGGAGAAGAAGAAGAAGGAGAAGAAAAGAAGGAGAATAGGAAACAGAGAAGCTGTCTGTAAAGGAGTTGAAGTCCCTTTCAATGTGTATCATTCTTAGCTTAGCCAAAGAAAAGAGTGGAAACTGTCCTATTGAAAAATTCACATAGTTAGAATCATGAACATTTCTCAAACAAATGAAGGAAGATGAACATAAAAAAATAGAAACACATCTGGTCTGACTTACTGTCCCCTCGCCCCCATCAGTGTAATAAGGGATTGACATTTGAAAAAAAAGATGTAGTCAAGCTCTACCAGTTTAACCGAACAATAAACAAGGAGAACTCTGCAGCCCAGTGTTTCGGCTCTGCTTTACAGCATGAATAACTTCAAATCTAATTAGGATGGGAAATTTTGCCTGAACAAGTCTGAAAAGTATTGAGCAATTTCCTAGCAGTCATGACACTGATTCTGGGTATGTACTAGAGGGAAGTTCAGCAAGGCACGAGGGCATAAAACACCACTGAAAGTGAGAGGGACAAGAGTAGGATGTAATAAAAAGTGCAAGGACTTTGGAACAAAATAGAATTGGGAATAAGTTCTACACCATTCTGCCATTCACTATATTTCTGCCCTTGGTGCAAATTACTTATCCTCTTTGAGACTCCCTTTTCTTACCTGAAAATAGAGATGAGAATAACTTCTTCCCCCAAATTATGTGAACTAAGTTAAAAAAGAAGCCTAGCTCAGTGCATGACCCATAACAAATTCATATTTGCTCATCCTCAGAGATTATTTTTAATCTCTGAGGATGGATGTTGGAGAAGAACACCCAAATATCAGGTGGAGAAAACATCATGGGGATGTCTCTCATCATGTTCGGTGCTGCTCTGCAACTAAAATATCATCCAAAGACTGGTTCTAAATGCTATGCTGGTGAAATGCATGGGAACAATTAATAATTGACTATTTTCTGAGAGGACTGAGCTGATGATTTCTTCCACTCTAGCATGTGCACATGCTGGGTTAATAGGATCCTATTTTGAGACATCACCTGATGTTTCTCCTGCCTGCCATCCCCCGTGGTTGTATCTAGTACCCTCCTTGTGCCATTCATCATCTTCCGGGTGAGGGGTCAGGAAGTTAAGGAAGAGTTAATGAAGGAAAGAGTCAGCTTTGAAGTCCAATCACAGAGACTAATAATCTTGGAAAGCAAGCAAGAAAAGACAAAGGATCCTGTGAGAGTACCTTCCTGAAAATTACAAATAGAAAGCTTAAAGGGTATAGAAGAAGAAAGTTTATGCCCAAAATCAGTGAGCTGAAAAGGATGCCAGATAAAGTAAAAGATTATTTTTTCAGTACAGAGAAAGATGAAAACTTCTGCCTGGATTGAGTGAAGGAAAAGAGATGGAAGGGGACAGTTAGTGGAAGGGAAGGGCTTTGGGCATAAAAGGAGTGCAGAAGGAGAGAGATGAGCTGTTTTATTGGCTTCTGCTCCCTTCATCCTCTGTTCTCACAAATGCCTAATCATGGTTCTTATCATGGTAGCCCCAGCCCCGGGCGATAGGATCAACAAGTGAGTGAGATACCGACAGGATAGGTTTGAGGACAGACTCTAAGAGGGCAGATGCCAAACATGGTGTGGGAAAATATCTGAAAGATTAGGGAGCCTCCAAAAGAGATGCAGAAGGGCTGAGAGAATTTCAGTGGACAAGAGGAGACATGTATTGAGAGGACACCTGTCCAGATGTAACTTGGATCATACAAGCTGAGGACCACACAATATGATCATAGACCCCTAGGGCAGCTACAGCCGAGTAAAAGGTTGAGGCCCCAAGGCTGAGTAGAAAGAACTGAACCTCAGTGAAGACAGGGTGTGCCTCTGGGCCATGGCCTCCATGTCAGAAATAGGCCTAGAATGCTCCCGACAGGAAGGGAAAGATAAAGGAAAGAAGATTCCTGAATTAACTGAGTGTATCTCTGAAAGAGACCAGGAGAAATTGAAAAGGCTGAGCTTACTTTGAACCAGCAAGGTGACTAATTGCACAGAAATCATGGAAAAGTTCCATTGGCTTTTCAGAGTTAGTGCCTATATTTTGTTGTTCTGCAATATTACATCCAACACCAGTCTATTATTAACATAAAAGTAGATTTAATGCATGTTTAATTCTAGAAGTAGATAACATTCAAGACTATTGCAGGAAAAAAAATGGAAAGGGGAAGAGGGAGAAACATTGCCATTGTTGTGGCAGCAGAGAGGCACACAAAGCCTGCATCCCAGTACCTGACATGAGCACGATGCTCAATTGTCTAGTTTTAAAAGGTATCTATATAATAATTAAAAGGATAGTTTTCATTTTTGAAATTGATTTGTAGGTGGGTATTTCTTAGAGTTGAAGTCTTGTCTCTACACATTTTCCATGATTCTATATTTATACTATGCCTTCCCCTGCCTTCTGCCTTCCCCCCCCCCCCTCCCCTTCCTTCTGGATGGTAAACGCTGATCATGATCCTTTAGAAAATTATTCCAAGTAAAAGCTGTCATTATTTTTCTCATTGTTTGTCAATACAATGGGATGACATTTTATGTCTCAGTTCATTATCTGTACTTTGTCATCACAGGCGAAAGTTAAGTCTTTCTTTAAAATCCCCAGATTCCAAAAAATTTTAAAAAATTAAAAATAAATAAGTAAAATCCCCAGATTCCATAACATAACTTGTAATGGCCCAATGTTTTGCTTCTTTGCTGATGCACCAGTGTCTATCCCAAATCGTTTCTGTTGTGTTTTTTAATTCCCTTTTATCCCCAGGTGCTAAGAATAACAAGTTGGACTATCAAAGAGTACCTTAATTTTTACCTTTTTTGTTGTCTTTTTGGTGGAGTTAACTCTATTCATTGAATCGTCCAACAAGTATTTATTGAGGGTCTGTCATGTGCCAGACCAGAAGATTTATTACTTTAAATTTTTAAAGAAAGTTGATATTTCACTAATTTTACTAGCATATTTAGCCAATCAGCATCTCTATTATCTACTTAAGTTGGAAAGCATTTAAATGTCTTAATTAATGTTCAGAATAATAGTTTCCTCATCCCAGGCTCCTGATCACTCCTGAAATGATGACCTCATACATGTACTATGAGCCTTTGGAACTTAGGAAAAGTAGGTTCTAAAAATAAGGATATAAATCAGATCATAAGAAACTGACTCATAGCCGTACAGCTGGGCTACAGGGTATGACAAGTAAAACAGACTCTACCTGTGGTTCATGTACAGCTTGTAATGTGCAAACACTTCAGCTATGCCGCACAACTCCAGGGGGCATCATTCAAAGCAACTGTTGTAAAAATGGGATTTATGCATTTTATAGAATGGCGGCCCTACAAACCATTTTATAAATTCTGCCTCCGCCACCACCTCTGCTCCTTCTTTCTTGATGAGAGAACTTCAAATTTACTTGTGTGCTTATCCACAGGTGACCCTTTCTCGGCACAAGGACTGATTTATGATTTATCTCAGCCAGTCCCATGGGTTCTCCCCCGCCCCGTATTCATCATGTTTAAACACAAAAATGGGGCCCAGTAATGGGTAAGAGTAAATCTCCTAATGGCTTCTGGGAAAGCATCTTCCCCAGATAAGAAGAGACATGGAGAACAACACTCTTCTTCCCTGTATGTAGTCTCGTCTCTAGTGATGTCTGAAGCTGGTGCATGTACAGTGTGGAGGAAATGGCACTAAAATGTTCAAGATAGTAGAGTGGAACCTAAGAACGGCCTAACTCACAAATTTCTACTGGGGGCCAATAAATTCCTTAGCACTGATGCCGCCCTCAGTGGTTTCTTCTTTTGTTTGCAGCCCAGAACATCCTTACTGACAGTCATGAATTTGGCTACTCCATTCATCAATATGGAAACGGTAGGATAGGAAGGCTCTGTAACTTCTTGAAGTTAGCTAGCAGGAAGTATAAAAACAAACCAACAGGCAACAAACGTAAACAGCTTTCTGGTGCTCCCGGCTGTCACACTATGGGACTGCAAGTCAGTGACTGAATTCACCAAGGACATGGTAAATACTCAGTGTTTACTGATTACTGTGGGAAGGTGGAAAGATGGGAGTAAATACATGAACTTGATTGTTTTTATTAAGCGAATTGGCTCCAACACTTGAACAGAATGTAGTCTGCTCTTCTCAACCATATTTGATCCACATAATACCTCTGCATCCCCCCAAGGGGTCATTCTTTCCATACCTCCATAACTCACATCCTGGTTTACCTCTGCTTCTCTTCACCCTCCTTCACCCAGAGAGTTGAAACTCTGATCATTTCATGGGTATCAGACCTCACTGGAAAACAAAAGACAATCTTTATACTTAGTGATGGTAATTATTAAACTAAAGCCCAGATTTCTCCTATGCAGTACAATCCAAGCTTGCCATTTTTGGAAACTAATAATAACAATGGCAACTGCCTTGGAAGGAGGCACCCGAGATAGCAAACATATTCTATTTAAAGATGTTTTTGTCTGATTATCTGTACACCTATTCTAATGAGAAAGAGTGACTAAGCTTACAGTCTCTATCTTGGCTTTACATGTTTTGGGAGTCATTCTTCACATCTGTTGCCCCCTAATAGGAGAGAGTACCAAAAAAGGCGCACTTTTGTGTTAGAATGCTCTAGTCAACCAGCACGCCAGGTCACTTGATAATGGCTGGCCTGTCAGGGGTCCAATGCAGGGGATTCTTCATAGATATTCTGCATGTCTTCACCCAGTGATGACTGTAAAGTACGGTGGAGCATTTATGTATGAGGGAAAAAAAAAAGAAGAAGAAGAAGAAGGAGAAGAAAAGTGTGAAAAAAGGAAAGGTGAATGAAAATTACTATCTGGGAGGAAAAAACACAGTATTTAGGGTTCTCGGAAGAAGAATATTATTTTTCTTCTTTTGAATTTAAAAAATGCACATGGCTTGTGGCCTTAAGGAGAGAAGCATAGGAACAAGGCTGCTTTTGTACTCTATTAAGGTTGAGATTAAAGTCCCTACTGATAAACTGAACATTCTTTAAAAGTGACCAGAAGCAAACAGTGTCTGTTTGCTGCTACTTTATTACAAAGACACCACTGAGAATAGCTAAGAATATACTATTTGATCTTTAACAGGTTGACCAAATGATTGCAGTTGGCTCTAGTACATGAGATGCTTTCTGCGAATTATTGTTTCTGGTTATAAACCTTTATAGTATCTCAGAATGAATTATGTATGTATTTCATGTTTTCTTTTCTGTTATCAGCCTTGATGTTCTCATTTCAAGTTTCACCCTAGCCTCCTAATAATGCAATATTGAGGCCATTCAGACACTAATTATGCCTCCGTGGCTTTTTTGAAATGACTAAATCAGCATCAGTTCTATAATTATCATTAGCAAGTTTGTATCAGTAGCTCACATCACTTGAAAAGCTCAACTTAAATGATTTGTGAATGTACTCATCTAATACATTGAATACTCTCTATAGATACACACAGGTGCTTGCATATTGCTTTATGTAAAATAGAAAGCCCGTACATGTATATTGCATGAAATATATTTTCAATGCAATATTAAAACATTATTTCCATAGCTTGAAATATTAAGCTACACAGAGACACCCAAGATACCTGTGCTTTAAAAGCTCAGTTGGGGTGAGCAGTGTAAGGAAATAGAAAACTATTACTCATACTTAAGGCTAGATCTGATGTCTTCCTCATTTTCAGTGTGTTCAAATAGGAATCTGGCAAAGATGATTGACAGGAAGAAGTATCCAAATGCAATTCCTCTGTATTTTCATTGTTTCTGTTCTTGAATTATTGATATTGCCAGTAGTCATTTGCCATGAAAACAAATCAAGTTATGTATGGTAAGCACTTCCCTGAATGCAACACTTTTATATTTTAAAAAATGTTTACAGTATGCCAATTTTATAATTTAGCAAAATGGCAGACTGGTGGGGAAAATAACTACAGCAAAATAAAAGCACAGTGCAAATTAAAATCTTAATTCTGTAATGAAATACACAAATTCTGTGTGGAAAAATATTACAGGAAAAAAAAA
>ML110676.1:8184-49085 GCA_003697995.1 Taxidea taxus jeffersonii | reverse complement strand
CTTCTTTATCCATTCATCTGTTGATGGACATCTAGGTTCTTTCCATAGTTTGGCTATTGTGAACATTGCTACTATAAACATTCAGATGCACGTGCCCCTTCGGATCACTACGTTTGTATCTTTGGGTAAATACCCAGTAGTGCAATTGCTGGGTCACAAGGTAGCTCTATTTTCAACTTTTTGAGGAACCTCCATGCTGTTTTCCAGAGTGGTTGCACTCTGGAAAACATTCCCACCAACAGTGTAGGAGGGTTCCCCTTTCTCCACATCCTCACCAGCATCTGTCATTTCCTGACTTGTTCATTTTAGCCATTCTGACTGGTGTGAGGTGGTATCTCATTGTGGTTTTGATTTGTATTTCCCTGATGCCAAGTGATGTGGAGCACTTTTTCTTGTGTCTGTTGGCCATCTGGATGTCTTCTTTGCAGAAATGTCTGTTCATGTCCTCTGCCCATTTCTTGATTGGATTATTTGTTCTTTGGTTGTCGAGTTTGCTAAGCTCTTTATAAGATTTTGGATACTAGCCCTTTATCTGATATGTCATTTGCAAATATCCTTTCCCATTCTGTCAGTTGTCTTTTGGTTTTGTTAACTGTTTCCTTTGCTGTGCAAAAGCTTTTGATCTTGAAGTGCCAATAGTTCATTTTTGCCCTTGCTTCCCTTGCCTTTGGTGATGTTCCTAGGAAGAAGTTGCTGTGGCTAAGGTCAAAGAGGTTGCTGCCCGTGTTCTCAAGGATTTTGATGGATTCCTTTCTCACATTGAGGTCCTTCATCCATTTTGAGTCTGTTTTCATGTGTGGTGTAAGGAAATGGTCCAGTTTCATTTTTTCTGCATGCGGCTGTCCAATTTTCCCAACATCATTTGTTGAAGAGGCTGTCTTTTTTCCATTGGACATTCTTTCCTGCTTTGTCGAAGATTAGTTGACCATAGAGTTGAGGGTCTATTTCTGGGCTCTCTATTCTGTTCCATTGATCTATGTGTCTGTTTTTGTGCCAGTACCATACTGTCTTGATGATGACAGCTTTGTAATAGAGCTTGAAGTCTGGAATTGTGATGCCATCAACTTTGGCTTTCTTTTTCAGTATTCCTTTGGCTATTTGAGGTCTTTTCTGGTTCCATATAAATTTTAGGATTATTTGTTCCATTTCTTTGAAAAAAATGGATGGGATTTTGATAGGGATTGCATTAAATGTGTAGATTGCTTTAGGTGGCATAGACATTTTCACAATATTTGTTCTTCCAACCCATGAGCATGGAACATTTTTCCATTTCTTTGTGTCTTCCTCAATTTCTTTCATGAGTACTTTATAGTTTTCTGAGTATAGATTCTTTGCCTCTTTGGTTAGGTTTATTCCTAGGTATCTTATTGGGTGCAATAATTCCTGGGTATCTTTTTGGGTGCAATTTTAAATGGGGTGGACTCCCTAATATCTCTTTCTTCTGTCTTGTTGTTGGTGTAAAGAAATGCAACTGATTTCTGTGCATTGATTTTATATCCTGACACTTTACTGAATTCCTGTACAAGTTCTAGCAGATTTGGAGTGCATTCTTTTGGGTTTTCCACATACAGTATCGTATCATCTGCAAAGAGTGATAGTTTGACTTCTTCTTTGCCAATTTGGATGCCTTTAATTTCTTTTTGTTGTCTGATTGCTGAGGCTAGGACTTCTAGTACTATGTTGAATAGCTGTGGTGATAATGGACATCCCTGCCATGTTCCTGACCTTAGTGGAAAAGCTCTCAGTTTTTCTCCATTGAGAATGATATTTGCGGTAGGTTTTTCGTAGATGGCTTTGATAATATTAAGGTATGTACCCTCTATCCCTACACTTTGAAGTATTTTGATCAGGCAGGGATGCTGTACTTTGTCAAATGCTTTTTCAGCGTCTATTGAGAGTATCATATTGTTCTTGTTCTTTCTTTTATTAATGTATCACATTGATTTGCAGATGTTGAACCAACCTTGGAGACTGCATCTTATTTAAATCCTCTATCTTAGGGATGCCTGGGTGGCTCAGCTGGTTAAGCATCTCCCTTCAGCTCAGGTCATGAACCAGGGTCCTGAGATCAAGTCCTACATCAGGCTTTCTTCTCCTCAGGGAGCTTGCTTCTCCCTCTACCTGCCATTCTCCCTGTTTGTGCATGCTCTTTATCTCTCTGGCAAATAAATAAATAAAGTCTTTAAAAATAATAAATCCTCCATCTTATTTGGCTTTCTCTGTCAGTCATTCTGTCAGAGGAAGGGAAGGCACTGCCTCGTTATTGCTAGGTGGAGGTAGAAATCCAGCACTCTAGGGTGGGGGGGAGGGGGGTTGGGAGAGGGTGGTGGGGTTACATTATATGTTTAAAAAAAAATAAAAATAAAAATAATGTCAAAAAATAACTAAATAAATACCACTTCACATTTCTGCACAAAAAAAAAAAAGAAAAAAAAAAATCCAGCACTCTAATCAGTCTCCTTAGACATCCCAGAGCATCTCTTTGTTACTACTGGGAGTGGGATATAAATACCTATATGGTTTTCACTGATACCACAGGTGGCAGAGAGGAGGTGGGTTCATGATAGCCTAGCATGAATGGAAGTCTAGGCTCCTCACTGAGCCTTTACTGGCCTTGGGTAGGGATGGGACCACAGTTTTTTTCTGTGGTATCTAGTGCAGTAGAGCAATTATAGCATAAAACTTTTCTGTCTTCCTAAGCTATCTTTTTTTTTTTTAAAGATTTTATTTATTTATTTGGAAGACAGAGATCACAAGTAGGCAGAGAGGCAGGCAGAGAGAGAGGAGGAAGCAGGCTCCCTGCCCAGCAGAGAGCCTGAGGCGGGGCTCGATCCCAGGACCCTGGGATCATGACCTGAGCCAAAGGCAGAGGCTTAACCCACTGAGCCACCCAGGCGCCCCCCTAAGCTATTTTTTTGTCTTTCTTCATCGTTTAGCTAGAGAAACTAGGTTTCTCTCCAAGATTTTTTGTTTGTGTGCCTCTTAGTGTTTCTAGCTTCTTTAGGAGCAACTCTAGGACATGAGGCAAAAAGGAAAACCCAGGGGACCCACCACCATGTTATGTTGTTCCTTGGCTCCCAAGGTCCTTAGCTGATCTGTCTTCTTCCCTTCATCTTTTAGAGTCTTATATTTGTTTACATACATATAATGCCCAAGGTTTTTAATAGTACTTAGTAGAAAGAATAGGATAAAGTATATCTACTCTATGTCCCCAGGAAGGGAAGTTAGTTTCTTTATTGACTTTTTTAAGGGTATGCTAGAAAGAATAGCAGTGTGTGAAATTTCAAAGATAGATTATAGAATCTGCATCCATTTTCATACAGAGGCTTTGCTAATAGTAAATGAACCATGTACACCCATAAAACGAGCCATCTAGAACATACCAAGTGCTTCTGGGAAGACAAGCAAAGTAGACTTTGTCGTCTATGATCTTGCAGTCTAATTGGGACAAAAAGACCAACAGAATACATGTACAAATACATGTACAAAATAATGAGAGAGAAATGCTAAATTGCACTGTAGTCCATAAAGAGGAGAAAATAAATGTCATCAGTAAATATCAGATTATAAGCTAAATTTGCTTTCTTCATTTTCATAGGAGTAGTTTATTATATAGAATTTATCTCTTGTCAGGTTTTTCAAAGTTTTTATTTAAATTCCGGTTAGTTACAATGCATGTAATACTAGTTTCAGGTGTACAAAATAGTGATTCAGCACTTCCTTAAACCACCTGGTACTCATCACAAGTGTACTCCCTATTCCTTATCCCCTGTTTAACCCATGGCCCCACCCACCTCCCCTCTGGTAACCATCAGTTCTCTATAGTTAAGTATCTGTTCCTTGGTTTGCCACTCCTTTGGTTTCTTAAATTTGCCTTTGCTCCTTTTTTTTGTTTCTTAAATTCCACATAATGAGTGAAATCACATGGTATCTGTCTCTAACTGACTTACTTCAATTAACGTAGTACTGTCTAGCTCCATCCATGTCATTGCTAATGGCAAGATTTGATTCGTGTGTGTGGGGGTGGGGGGGTGGCTGGGCAGTAATCCATTGTGTATGTATACCACTTTTTTCTTTTTTTCTTTGCAGGTGTGAGTCAGGATTAGGTTAGGGTTTATGGCCAGAGTTAGGGTTAGGGCCTGGGTAAGGGTATATGCCTTGTATCTGCAATTTAGAGCACTCTCCAGAGGACTCAATGACATTAGGATTGGGGTTAGGGCTTAGGGTTAAGGTTAGGGGTTTATGATGTTAGTGGGTTTATATTAATGAGAGAGTATGTTACTTGAATGACAGTTTCTGCACAGTGTAGTTCAGTGAGGTAAGCACAAGGCTCATGCTATATGCTGCTAATGTGTTTACATATACTTATATCTGAATGAAGGAAGATGTTATTTAAAACACATACACTGTATATTTCCACTCAGGTAAGAATAAGTCTGTTCTCATATGCTTCTCCACATTACATTTACTAACATGCATACCAGTATTTTATTTGAAGTCTACCATGTGCCCAACCGTTGTGGCTTAGGTCTAGGATATAAGTGTTAGCAAAATGTGTTACTTGCCTTGTTGGAGCTCTCACTTTAGTAGGAACCAAGGAGGGTACTAAGCAGATAAGCAGACCCTTAAAAGTCTTACAGTGTGGTGTGATGCATATTACATTAATGGTAATTATGCTCATAAAGAATACAAATTCTACAAAGGTAGAGTCCTGGTTAGGGTCAAAGGAGGCCACAGAGAAATGATGATATGTCATGTTTAGAGGATAACTAAAGAATATGGAAAATAAATGGGTGGCAAAGAACATCTCATGCAAAGCAACCCATGTAAGGGAACTTGACAGGGAGTGTGAGGCATGGGGTTACATTGAGGTTTCAGTGTAGTAGTGGGGTTTGTAACTATATACATATGCCAGCAGCACAGCTGATTATGTAAAAATGTTTAGATTTTAATAATTCACACTGTTTTTTGCTGTGATCCAAGTCAGTTTAATTTTTAATTGCATTAAGATAACAAATGTCCAGAGGTTTTTTAGAATGTACTTATGAATATGCGAAGGTTATTGATAGGTGGTAAATTCTATTAATGGTAAATAGATAATCAGTTCTTTAGTGAGATACACATTTTATGTACTCGTGTGTATGCACATTGATTTGAAAACTTTCCAGCATTCCCTTGTATATATTTGCCACATTAAGGGGATCTTAAAAGTTCTGTCCAACTTGTAAAGAAAGAGTTTACTTTGCCTGGTCTTTACTATCTTTAACAAAAGAGATTAGTCATTTTCTTGGGAAGCCAATTTTGTTTTCATCAGAAGGTAGATTTTCCACATTTACCTCAATTCTGGTTACCTGAGGGAGATGTGCTTTTTTTTTTTTTTTTTTTATATGACTGTGTATGAACATGATGCCTTCTGCCTAATTTATCTGGAAAGCCTAAAATTAAATCGAAGTATTGTCTTGTGTCTATATTGAGCCAAACATAGCTTATATTGAGAACACTATACTTGAAACAGTTTTAGAAAAATACTCTGTTTTGATTATATGGTCCAAGGATTAATCTATTTTTATTTCTTATTACAGATGGAGTCTGGTGGTACAGTTTTGAGTACCAACTGGTCTGATGTAGGTAAAAGGAAAGTTGAAATCAATCCTCCTGATGATATGGAATGGAAAAAGTACTAAATAAATTAATTTGCTATCACTGTATTGCATATATTTACCTATGCCCATTGTGTATTAATATCGCATTCTTGAATTTTGAACTCTGAGTATCTTTTTGAAAGGTTATACCTCTTTACCTCTTTGTGCTTTAAAAATCATTTTCCTTCCAAGTGTTATAAGATTCTACTGAAGAACAAAGATCATATTTTAACACTTTGTCCTTAAGGATTTCAGACATGCCAAAATGGAATGAAGTATCATTGGCTACTGGATAGGTTAGTTCTGCCTAGTTATGGAAGTGGAAAAATCGTTAATGGGATATCTTGGGTCATTGCCTTATTTTTGATGGAGTATTCTGTTAATAATTTATTAGATTTGGCAATTTGGGGTGAGAATAGATTTTTTTCAACTTCCATGTTACATTGTTTGCTTTTAAAAACTGCTTTTGGATGGAGTTGTAAATACAATTTTTCTATGAAGAAGCTTGGTTTATTTACCTTTTTCTTAAGTTTTATAATGAGAACTTTGAGAAATTATCACAGGGAATTCCTGTTCGGTTATTTTTATGGGAAATATTTGTAACACTGAGATTTTGGTCCTTACCTTCCAAATTCCTCTTTAAAACATAGACACCTGAGTTTAACATGCTGCAAATTTATCCATACTGAAGGATAATCTGTGAAATTGGGTCTAAGAGTGATTTAGGAAAGCCCAATGCTACTTCTTGCCGGGGTTTTTTTGTTGATTTTTTTGTTTTGTTTTGTTGGGTTTACCCTCCCCCCCCAACATCAGGAGGTTTAAAATTACTGGTGGTTTGTTTTGTTTTGTTATTTTGAATTTTGTTTTTCTATATTTTTTCTTTATTAGAGTATTTCTCGTCTCACATCTCCACGATTACTTTGTTTCAGTGGTTTAAGATAGCTACTGAGAGAATAAATTAATAGGTTTATATTTAGTATGTACTCTATTTCTAGAGTAAATAGATACCGTGGGAATACAAAAAGTAAAGACATATTAACTTCAAAGAGCTTATAATCTAGCAGAGAAAAAATTAACATTCATGAAAGAATTATGGAATGGCTGATTGCTGAACTCAAATAGAGTCTTGAGACAGAAAAATAGTGTGTTATGATTAAAATTCTTTGCAGTCTGAGCTATTACAAAGTATAGGCCATTGATGACCTGTAGGTCTGATTTTGCTTTTTGACCATAATTGTTGAATTGTTGAGGTTGGTGTCTATTAGATCTCACAGTGTGTTAAGGCATTCCCGTATCCTCCTAGCTTAGGATAAGGTAAATCAGAGGCAAATCAGGCATTGGGTCAGCCTCCGAAAGAGTGAGAATTCAGTCCCTTCCATCTATTCATTTGACTTGAAATGTAGCAGGGTTCAGGAGGAAAATGGTGGTGGGGTGATACCTGACTTTATCCAAACCTCTTACAGCCTGTTAATGCACCTGGGAGTTTCCACTTCTCCTTCTGCCCACTTAAGGCTACAGACTACTTTTTTTGGTTCTTTAGCACTGAAGGAAAAGGCAAAATTAATTTCTTGCTTGTGTGAATTTCTAAATTTTCCCCTTAAGGAAATTAGATGGTTTTAGTGTTCTCTGTTGCACTGTTTCTCAGAACCATTAGTTCTCAGGGGTGGTAGGGAGGCCAGTGCTACAGATAGGGTAAGTTGGGCAACAGCACTACACCAGGGACAAGAATCCTAGCTTCAGCAAATCTCTGCCACTAATTACCTTTATAATCTTCAGCAGGTTTAGCCTTTCTATGTCTTAGTTCCTTTATTTGTAAATAATCTTTAGGGCCATAGAGTTAAAATTAAAATTCCATGATTTTTTTTTTTTTTTGGTAAGATTTTATTTATTTATTTGAGAGAGAGTGAGAGAAACAGAGCACGAGAATAGGGGAGGGTCAGAGGGAGAAGCAGACTCCCCACTGAGCAGGGAGCCCGATGTGAGGTCCAATCCCAGGAACCCAGGATCATGACCTGAGCTGAAGGCAGACGCTTAGCCAACTGAGCCACCCAGGTGCCCCTAAAAGTCCATGATTCAAAATAAACATTTTTGTTGCTTAAGAGCAGTTTTTTTCTTTCTTAGGAATGACACTGTTGTAATAGAAGTTGATTTTTTAAACATTCTAGTACTATTTACAAGGATGCATTATATCCAAAGTGTGTTTTTCTGTTGGCTAGGTTTATTTAATATTTGGGATTCAGGATTTGCTGAGCCAAATGGAGTTCTAATGTACATGAGTATAAGGGACCTGGTCCAAGTACAACAGACTTATGGGTGAAGAAGGGACTTCTGAGAAGTAGGTTAGAGTGCTGCCTTAAAGTACCACTCTGAAGTACTGCTTCTCTTTCACCCTTTACATAATGAGAATTTTTAAGTTTCCAGAAAGTTAAACAAAAACAAAAAATCATTTCAATTAAGAGCCTCTTTATCCTTACTCTCTATATTCTCAGTTATTAATTGCTTTCTTTTTCTTTCTAGACTTCCATTTTCAGCTCTTAAATTTTGGTTTTCTTAGTGTTCTGGTTAACCTTTTATTTATTTATTTATTTATTTTTAAAGATTTTATTTATTTATTTGACAGACAGAGATCACAAGTAGGCAGAGGCAGGCAGGCAGAGAGGTGGAAGCAGGTTCCCTGCTAAGCAGAGAGCCCGATGTGGGGCTCCATCCTAGGACCCTGAGATCATGACCTGAGCCGAAGGCAGAGGCTTTAACCCACTGAGCCATCCAGGTGCCCCTAACCTTTTATTTCTTAAGAGGTACTTTCTTTTTTCTCTTAGTATTTCTTATTTTCCTTTTTAAGGGTTAGTACTGGAATATATTTTTTTCTTAATCTTAGCTTTTTCATCTCTTCTGATTTTTGTAATCATCTGCACCTTGATGACTTCCCAGAATTCTCACACTTACCTTCAAAGAATTTTGAACAGAGTAATCTACTTCTTTGAACTCTTCTATCAAGTAATCTCTTGAGATGGCTGTATAGGGTCAATTTTTATAATTTTCTGTCTGTCCTAACCCATTCAGAGTTGATTGCCAGCTATAACAGAGTCAGCATTGGCAGTTAGAGGCCACTTTAAAAAATAATTGGTTTTCTCTGTCTTTATATGGAATGGAGAGAAAGGATGGCTTGCATTGATAACTAATTTTGAAAAATATTTCATCTCTTAGATTTGTGATATTCGCTAACTTCAGAACATTAAATGATTATTGTCTCCCTGAGGCTGGCTATAACAGAGCAAGGGAGAAAATTGGATTGTCTTATAAATACATTTATAAATTTTATAAATTTCAAATATTTAAAGTGGGGTATATCAGTATATTACTATAAATAAATAGATATTTTAATTTAGTTCAGTACTTAAATATTATTTGGCTATTCTTACTCATTTTACTTTCCTTTTCTCCTTCCCGCGTTATCTACATAATCAGAGTAGGTCGTTGATTTCTGAGATCTCACTGATTCAGAGCAGTATTGCCTATCAGTTTACCATCTGATCTGCCTAATGCACTTTAGCTGTACTGGGATCTTCCTTGTCCAAATTAGTGTGCATGTTTCTGACTTGTAGCTATTACTGACATTTCCAAGAATATTCAGAAAATTTCTGGATGAGTGGTTGGTTAAGAGAGCCACTTTTTTTTTAACCATCTCTAAAGAGGTTTACCTTTAGACATTCATACCTGTTACTATATGGTCTCATAAGAATGGATTTTGATTATCTGTGGATTGGAGGAACCAAGGAGAGGAGATAATAAAAGCTTAAAAGGACAAAATAGTGGTGTCTGTGCCAGAAAGAGTGAAGTCGTTCTCAGTGAGAGATCATCAGCATTGATCTGGTTTCCTTTGTCTCCAACTGTGCATACTCTATTATAGCATGCTCTATTGTAAGTTCATTTTAAACCAAGAGATTTGATTTTGGAAATGTCTGGGAACTTGTGGGTAAATTAGAAATACTGATTTACCCACAGATGTGACTGTTTGGGACCATCCTTGTGATCTGCTTCTGAAATTAACTCTTAGCCTTTCTTCCTGCCTCAGTAAACTTGCCCCCCCAAATCAAGCTAAAATCCTGTACATTGCTTACCCGTTAGGACAGTAACAGTGGTAGCTATTCTGTACTAGTACATTTTATGGGCCAGGTGTCACTAAGTGCCATGTGTACACTACCTCATATATCACAGCCTTTTGAAGTAGTGATAGCATCTTATTACAGATTAGAAAAATGAGGCCAAAGTTAAGTTCTTTGCCCAAATTTACTCCATTGATAAGTGATGCAGCAGGGATTTGAACCCAGGCCTATCAGACTCCAGTGCCATGCTTTAACTTCCTTTTGATGTTTATGAGTTGGGTGTACAATGAGTGATTTTTATTAACTACCTGAGAATGAAGCAAAAAATGTGTAAGTTGAATTACTTGATTCTGCTGGTTTGTGGGCTGGGAAGGTATTTTCTTTCTTTGTCTTTCTGTCTTTCGTTGCTTTCTTTCTGAGAGAGCAAGTATGGAAAGGGAGTGGTAGAGGGAGAGAATCCCAAGCCAGGTCCATGCCCAGCACAAAGCCCAACGCAAGGCTCAGTTCCATGATGCTAAGATCATGACCTGAGCCATAATCAAATGTTGGACACTAAGCCGGCTGAGCCACCCTACTACCACTAGAAAGGTATATTTGTAAATGTCAGAATATTATCAGTTTTGTAAGTGGAAAAACTTACTAGAAATCCAAACCTCTTGCTTATGGAAGGTAATATAAGCAAGTTACCTTGATTTGTGTTGAAGGTGCTGGGTTTTTTGTTTTTTTTTTTTTTTTCTTTTAAATCCAGGTAATCACAGAGAAACAAGATACCTTTCACAACTGTTACAAGTATAAGAAGACTGACGCATCATACTGATCAAATTTTTAGGATAATAATCTCCACTTCTTGAACTGTTAGGACTTAAATGAGTTGTTTATTTTAATCCAGAAGGCTCTAAAAACTAAATTTATGTGTGAGCTTACAGTATGAAGTCATATTTTGCCACACAAATATTAGTATGTTTAATTAGAGAATGCTAACACAGATCCTGTTGATGTTAAAAAAATAAATGATATATCTGTATTGTATTCTAAAATCCAAAATTCGGAATTGTAGAAACACATCTGACTCCCAAGGGACTTGAAAGAATTATGTACCTGTATATTTAAAGTGCAAAGAGCAGTGTTTAATGTTACAGATAATGTCAGGTTTGTTGTGTTTTTTTTAAGATTCTGTTTATTTATTTAGAGAGAATCTGAAGCAGACTCTGTGCTCAGCAAGGAACCTGATGGTAGTAGGGCTTGATCTCACAACCCTGAGATGGTAACCTGAGCCAAAATCAAGAGTTGGACCATTAATGGACTAAGCCATCCAGGTGTACCTGTCAGATTATTATATATGCATTTAGGCTGAGAAGCTTAAATCCTATAGAAAGCCTTTTTGTTCTAAGTTCAATCCTTTTAAGATTCAAGATTCTGTTTGAGGAAAATAGCTGCTTAAAAATTGTTAGTATCATTTTTAAATTTTATACTCTGAAAGCATATAGAAAAAGTCTTTAATTTGAATGAATATTTTAATTAAGCAGAGCTTAAATATGTAAGTATTAGCAGTATTTTTAAAAGAATCATGAAGTGTACTGGTGGTGGAAGATATAAACTAGAATATTAAGGGATTTCTTTTCAGAAATTCTTTGGTTTTAATTCCGTTTTAATTTAAATGTCAAAACAGAACCATTAGGATTTATAAAAACAAGTTACATAATCACACCACTTGTAAACCATGAATTCTGTCCTGTTCCATCAGTGTAGTGAATGTGATTTTTTTTGTTTTTGTTTGTTTTTTGAATTAACATATAATGTATTATTTGCTTCAGGAGTACAGGTCTGTAAATCTTCAGTCTTAACACATTTCACAGCACTCACCATAGCACACCCTCCCCAGTGTCCATAACCCATCCACCCTATCCCTCCCCCCGCCACATACTCCCCAGCAATCCTCAGTTTGTTTCCTGAGATTAATAGTCCTTATGGTTGTCTCCCTCCCCGGTCCCATCTTGTTTCATTTTTTTCCCTCCCTACCCCCCACAATCCTCCATCCTGCCTCTCAAATTCCCCATATCAGAGAGATCATAAGATAATTGTCTTTCTCTGATTGACTTATTTCACTTAGCATAATTAATACCCTCTAGTTCCATCCATGGCATTGCAAATGGCAAGATTTTGGTTTTTTCTGATGGCTGCATAGTATTCCATTGTATATATATATACCACATCATCTATATCCATTCATGTGTTGATGGACATCTAGGTTCTTTCCATAGTTTGGCTGTTGTGGACATGGCTGCTATAAACAAGAATGTGATGTTTTTATAAGAGTTAAATCATCAGTCCTATTTTCATACCAAAGAATGGGAAATGTCGACCTTAAAAATAAAATAGCCAGTTATTTTGCCAGCAAAATGAATTTATTCAGGAATAGCAAAAGAAAAGCAGTTTAGAACATTCCAACTATGGTAAACTATAGGCAAGTCCAGGAATGAAGAAGACGGAGTGTTAATAGAGCAAAGAAGGACGTGGGAGGGGGAGTTTCTGAAAAGTTTGTTGGAGGAGAAGAATTCCGGTTTGTTGGCTGAGATGTGGCAGTTTCTCATTGGCTAACCAGGGATCAGGTTTTCTACATTTAGTGATTTTTGTCCCTCAGTGCCAGGAAGGACCTTTTTTGGTTGTCCTGTCCCACAGTGGAGAGAAAGTGCATAGGTGGGAAACCATTTAGGCCACATTTGAGTAAAAAGGAAAGGTGGGAGGGACGCCTGGGTGGCTCAGTTGGTTAAGCGGCTGCCTTCGGCTCAGGTCATGATCCCAGCGTCCTGGGATCAAGTCCCACATCTGGCTCCTTGCTCGGCGGGGAGCCTGCTTCTCCCTCTGCCTCTGTCTACCACTCTGTCTGCCTGAGCTCGTGCTTTCTCTCTCTCTCTAAAAAATAAATAAATAAAATGTTTAAAAAAAAAAAAAGGAAAGGTAGGAGGGAGAACTTAGACATTTCGAATCTAAAGTCTTTATCTTGTAAGTTTGGTAAGCATGGGAGACCACACTAAAACATTGAGCTAGAATTACCCTATTGGACATGTCATTTTTACAAAGGGTTGGTGGCAATGGGTATAAAGCTTAATAAGAATTATACAAAGCAGAATTGAAAGTAATAATGATAAGTCCAGTTTGTTGAGTGCTTATAAACCAGGAGCCCAAATTTGAAGGTAACCAAACCAGCTAAAGAGATCAAAGGATTGTTAAATGAAATTTATTGTAGCCAGTGTGCTTATTCCCTCATTTTAGGCAGTTGGATTTCTACTTCCCCAAAGGAATTTATCCATGTGCAACATGTGGTATTGGCAGTCACATAAACACCTCCTCATTCATCAAGTATAAGTCAAGGGCTATACGCTGAGCCAAAACTACTCTAGCCAGAGAATCAAGTGATTGCTTGTGGGCACTGTTGTCCTGGCAGCACAGTCGGGTAGCTTTAAAGTCGGACAGATTTCTGATAATGCAGTCGGCACTTAAACTCTGACCTAAGGGAGGCGCTCTCTATGTAGGCAAACTGGGAGTTCTCTTTGCTTCCTGGAGGTCCCCATTTAAGGGGACCATGGAGGCTTAATGGGGTAGACTAGTAGTAGGCTTTTCATTTGTTACGAAGAGAAAACAGAACCGTTAAGTATAGTAAGAGCACATTGGCCTTTTGTTGTCCAGCTGTCAAGATAATAAGTTATCTAAGCATAGGGGAAATTTGCCAAAACCTCCACATGTCAAGGAGTAGCTGGGATGTGTATATATGACTTCATAATTATAGCATTTATGGACCCATTAGTCAATATGGAGGTCTTTGCATTATTCAGCCAAGACACAAATGCTATATTATATATTGAAAGACCACCAAGATACATGGGTTTGATAGCAAACCTGCAAATGGTCCGATTCACGCTGCCTGCTCTTTAGCATCGTTCATATATATATATATATGATGGATCACATTCTCCTTTCCCCGGGTTGGGTTCAATTGCCGCAAGGAATGGTGGTATGTGGATTTAGTATTCCAGCTTTATATTAAAGGGACCTGTGGGACAAATCAAGCTTATGGTAGCATCTGGGATTCCAGTGACTAACTTATAGGGTAAACTAAGGGGTCACTGCTGTCATGGACAGATAGTGGTTTCTGGTGACAAATCCAGTAGTTGGAGCAGCTTACCCCTTTTTCAAGGCATTGGGAGATGCTGACAAAGGCATTACCCTCCTATAAAAGAGAGGAAGAGGCACCCCCAAGACATGTCTTTTCTAATAGTATTTTAGCCATGGAAAAGGCAGTAGCCTAACAAGGAAAAGCTTCAGTACAGCGAGAAAAACATAACAAACTATGACAAAAACACATTTATGAAACTGGAGCTGGAGAGAGGTTGACTGAAACTCATTTGCCAAACTGTCCATTGGGCAATTTAAAGTGTCCGGGATGGGGGGACCCGGGTGGCTCAGTCAGTTAAGCGTCTGACTCTTGATTTTGGCTCAGGTCCTGATCTCAGGGTCCTAACCCTGCATCACGCTACACACTGGGTGTGGAGCTTGCTTAAGATTCTCTCCCCATCTCCCTCTGTCCCTCCCTCCCCCCACATGCATGATAGCTAAATAAATAAAGTGTCCAGGAGGAGTACTGATAATATTCCTTGGGTTGCATTTGGAGCAGGTGTAGGAAGCAAGCAAAGTAGGAACTTCCTGTGTGTGTGTTTTTTTAAAGATTTTATTTATTTATATGACAGAGATCACAGGCAGAGAGGCAGGCAGAGAGAGAGGAAGGGAAGCAGGCTCCCTGCTGAGCAGAGAGCCCGATGGTGGGACTTGATCCCAGGACCCTGGGATCATGACCTGAGCGGAAGGCAGAGGCTTAACCCACTGAGCCACCCAGGTGCCCTGGAACTTTCTGTTTTTATTGATAATTCCCTACCAGTATTGGTTCGTAAAAGCTATCATTTCATCAGAAGACCAATAATTCAAAGCATATATATTAGGAAAAAAAATTTTTTTTTAGGAAAAATTTTTTAATTTTATTTTTATTTATTTAGGGTGAGCACACGAGCATGGCAAGGGACAGGGAGACAGAAAATCTCTAGCAGAGTGCAGAACCCAACGCAGGGCTCGATTCCACAACATTGAGATCATGACTTGAGCCAAAATCATGAGTCCGGTGCTTAGCCGACTGAGCCACTCACGCACCCCCGGTATGAGCATTTTAAGACCTCTGGTATAACTAGGTTTCTACTGTTTGGCCCAAACCAAAGTTGTCTCACTGAAAGAACAGTTACTAGATTTCTAATTTTATTTTTCCTTTTCTGAGGCCAATTGTTGAGCATTACTAGTCAGGTTTTCTACATTATCACTTGGGAAAAACACTACAGAGGATTCCTAGTGCATGTGAAATTTGTTTATGCTATACTGTAGGCTAAGTGTGTGTAATTCAGTATGTCTGAAACAACATATATCTTAATTAAAGAGTAATTTATTGTTAGGGCTCCTGGGTGGCTCAGTTGATTTGGTGTCTGCCTTTGGCTTGGGTCATAACCCAAGGGCCCTGGGATCACATTGGGCTCCCTGCTTTACAGGGAGCTTGCTTGCTTCTCCCTTTCCTGCTGCTGCTCCCCCTGCTTGTGCTCTCTCTTTAAAAAAAAAAAAAAAAAGTTTTGTATTGCTGAAAATGCTAACCATCTTCTGAGCTTTCAACAAGTCCTTTTGTTGGGGAAGGGTTTTGCCTTGATGTTGATGGCTGCTGACTAACTGGGGTGGTTGTTGCTGAAGGTTGTGATTATGGCAGTTTCTTGAGACAACAGTGAAGTTTGCCTGTAAATTGACTCTTTCTTTCATACATGATTTCTCTGTAACATGATGCTATTAGGTAGCGTATTACAGAACTTCTTTCAGAATTGGAGTCAGTCCTTTCGAACGCTGGTGCTGCTTTATCAACTAAATTTATGTAATATTGTGAGTCCTTTGTTGTTCCAACAGTCTACCCAGCATCTTTATCAGGAATAGATTTCATCTCAAGAAGCCACTCTTCTTGCTCATTCATAAGACATATCTCTTCATCTGTTAAACTTTAATCATGAGATTGCCGCAGTTGTCACATTTTCTGTTTCCACTTCTAGTTCTAGCTGTCTTGTTATTCCCACCAAGTCTGCAGTTATTTTTCTACACTGAGGTTTTGAACCACTCAGAGTCATCAATGAGAATTGGAATCAACTTCTCCCAAATTCCTGTTAATGGTGATATTTTGACTTCTCCCCATGAATCACAAGTGTTCTTAATGACATATAAAATGGCAGAAAGTTTCAGCTTCCTTTGCCCAGATCCATCAAAGGAACCACTATCAATGGCAATTGTAGCCTTGAAATTAAAATTATGCCTTGATCTGTAAGATGCAGAATACATATTGTATTGGATAAGTTCTTTATATATTTGGATATTAATCCCTTATCAGATATACCATTTGCACATATCTTCTCCCATTTAGTAGGTTACCTGTTCATTTTCTTAATGGTTTTTTTCACTGTGCAAAAGCTTTTTATTTTGATGTAATCCCAGTAGCTTATTTTTGCTTTTGTTTCCCTCGCCTGAGGAGACATCTAGAAAAAACTTGCTAAGGCTGACGTCAACGAAAGCACTGCCTCTGTTTCTTCTAGTTTTATGGTTTCAGGTATCACATTTAGGTTTTTAATCCACTTCGGGTTTATTTTAGTGTATGCTATGAGAAAGTAGTGATTCAGTTTTATCTTTTGCATTTAGCTTTTCAGTTTTCCTAGTACCATTTATTGAAGAGACCGTCTTTTCCCTGTTTTTTATTCCTATCTCTTTTCTCATAGATTAATTGATCATAGAAACATCGGTTAATTTATCTCTCTATTCTGTTCCATTGATCTGTGTGTTTGTTTTTGTGCCAGTGCCATACTGTTTTTACTACTGCAGTTTTGTAGTATATCTTGAAATCTGAGATTGTGGTATCTTCAGCTTTGTTCTTCTTTTTCTAATATTGCTTTGGCTACTGAGGGTCTTTTGTGGTTCCATACAAATTGTAGTATTGTTTGTTTTAGTTCTGTGGAAAATGCTGTTGGCATTTTGACGGGGATCACATTAAATCTCTAGATTGCTTTGAGTAATATGGACATTTAGCAATAGTCTTCCAATCCATAAGCATGGTATGTCTTTTCATTTGTGTTGTCTTCATTTTTTTTTTTAAGATTTTTATGTATTTATTTATTTGACAGAGAGATACAGTGAGAGAGGGAACACAAGCAGAGGGAGCGGGGAAGGGAGAAGCAGGCTTCCAGACGAGCAGGGAGCCTGGTGCAGGGCTTGATCCCAGAACCCTGGGATCATGACTCAAGTGGAAGGCAGATGCCTAACAACTGAGCCACCCAGGCACCCTTGTCTTCAGTTTTTTAATCAGTGTTTCATGGTTCAGTGTACAGGCTGTTCATCTCCTTGGTTAACTCCTAGGATTTATTCCTAGGATTTTTACTCTTTTGGTACAATTGCAAATGTACTTGCTTCCTTAATTTCTCTTTCTGCTACTTGATTATTATAGAAATGCAGTCAATTTCTGGGTATCGATTTTGTATTCTGCAACCTTACTGAATTTATTATTCTAATAGTTTCTTGGTGGAGTCTTTAGAGTTTTCTATGTGTGTCATCTACATATAGTGTCAGTTTAACTTATTACCAATTGGGATGCCTTTTATTTCATTTTCTTGTCTGATTGGGGTGACTGGGACTTCTAGTACTGTGTTGAGTAAAAGTGTCCAGAGTGGGCATCACTGTCTTATTCCTGATCTTGGAGGAAAAGCTCTCAGTTTTCACCGTTGAATATGATATTACCTGTGGGTTTTCCACATATGGCCTTTATTATGTTGAGGTATGTTCTCTTTAAACCCATTTTGTTGAGAATTTTTTATCATGAACAGATACTGAGTCTTGACAGGTGTTCTTCTACATCTGTTGAAATGACCATGTGTTTTAATTTTTCATTTTGTTAATGTAGTGTATGCCATTGATTGATTGGTGAATATTGAATCATTCTTGCATCCCTAGAATAAATCTTCTTGATCATGGTGTGTGATCCTTTTAGTGTATTGAATTCAGTTTGCTAATAATGGTTAAGGATTTTGCATCTGTGTTCAACATAGTTAATGGTCTATAATTTCTTTTTAGTCTCTTTCATTGTGGTATTGGGGTAATGTTATTAGCCTCATAGGATGAATTTGGAAGTTTTCCTTTCTGTTTTTTGGAATAGCTTGAATAGGTATTAACTTTTCCTTAAATATTGATAGAATTCGCCTGTGAATCAGTCTAATCCTGGACTTTATTTGTAGGGAGTTTTGGTTATCAGTTTGGTTTTGTTAGTAATAATTAGTCTGTTCAGTTTCTCTGTTTCTTGATTCAGTTTTGGGAGATCTTATGTTTCTAGGAATTTATCCATTTCTTCTAGGTTGTTCAATTTTTTTGGCATATAATTTTTCATGGTATTTTGTAGTTGTTTGTATTCCTGTGGTGGTGGTAACCTTTTCTGTTTCATTTTTTATTCTGTTTATTTGGGTCCTCTTTTTTGAGAGTCTAGCTAAAGGCTTGTCAATTTTGTTTATCTTCCAAAGAATGGGCTCTTGGTTTTATTGATCTTTTCTATTTTTTTAAATCTTTTTTTTTTTTTTAAGATTTTTTATTTAGTCACTTGACAGAGATCACAAGTAGGCAGAGAGGCAGAGAGAGAGAGAGGAGGAAGCAGGCTGTCCGCAGAGCAGAGAGCCCGATGCAGGGCTCGATCCCACAACCCTGGGATCATGACCCAAGCCGAAGGCAGCGGCTTTAACCCACTGAGCCACCCAGGCACCCCTTAAATCTCTTTTTCATTTGTTTCTGTTCTAATCTTTATTATTTATCTTCTTCTACTAACTTTGAGCTTTGTTTATTCTTTTTTAGTTCTTTAGGGGTAAAGTTAGATTGTTCAAGATTTTTCTTGTTTCTTGAGGGAGGCTTCTTGCATTGCCTTAACTTTTCCTTTAGAACTGCTTTCTCTGTGTCCTAGATATTTTGGACTTGTGTTTTTATTTTCATTTATTTATTTTTTTAAGATTTACTTACTTAAGAGAGAGAGGAGGAGGTGTGTAGGGCAGAGGTAGAAGGAGAGAGAAACCCAGGCAGATTGCACTAAGTGCAGAGCCCAACGTGGGGCTAGATCTTTTGACCCAGATCTTTTGACCCTGAGGTCGACCTGAGCTGAAATCAAGACTTGGATGCTCAACCAACTGCGCCACCCAGGTACCCCTATTTTCATTTTTTTTTTTTAATTTCATCTGTGATTTCTTGGTTGACCCCTTCGTTGTTTAGTAGCATGCTGTTTAGTATGTACTGTGTACATTTTGATAAGTTTCAACTTTTTATAATAGATATGTGTATATTTTATGAATAGTAAATGATAAAATAGGCAAGTAATCTTACGTATTTTATGCATTCTTGACATACCTTGTTCTTAATTTTTTCAGTATCTCTAGGCTATGCAGTTTGTTCATTTTTTCAAATTATTGCAAATCCCTCCAACATTTTCCAGTATATGTACTGAAAAAAAAAGTGTGTGTGTGAGTGGGCCCACACAGTTCAAGCCTGTGTTGATCAAGGGCCAACTGTACATTGAAAATGTTTTGCTTAGTGTAGCCACTTTCATTAATTATCTTAACTAGATCTTCCGGTAACTTGATCCAGCTTCTATGTCAGCACTTGGTGCTTCACCTTGCACTTGCATGTTTTGGGGATAACTTATTTCTTTAAATCTCCTGAATCAACCTGCTAGCTTTAAATTTTCTGCAGCTTCCTCACCCTCAGCATTCATGGAATTAAAGAGAGTCAGGGCCTTTCTCTGGATTAGGTTTTGGCTGAAGGGGTTGTGTGGCTGGTTTGATCTTCTATCCAGGCCACTAAAACTTTCTTCACATCATCAGTAAAGCTATTGTGCTTTCTCATCATTCATGTGTTCACTGGAATAGCACTTCTTTTTTTTTTTTTTTTAATTTTATTTATTTATTTGACAGAGATCACAAGTAGGCAGAGAGAGAGAGGAGGAAGCAGGCTCCCTGCTGAGTAGAGAGCCCTATGCTGGGCTCGATCCCAGGACTCTGAGATCATGACCTGAGCTGAAGGCAGAGGCTTTAACCCGCTGAGCCACCCAGGCGCCCCTGGAATAGCACTTATAATTTCCTTCAATAACTTTTCCACTGCATTCACACAACTTGGCTGGCCGGCACAGGAGTCCTAACTTTCAACCTGTCTCAGCTTTCAATGTGCCTTCCTCACGAAGTTTAATCATTTCTGGATTTTCATTTAAATTAAGGCATGTGACTCTTCTCTTGAACACTTAGAGGCCATTGTAGGGTTATTTGCCTAATTTCAGTGTTATTGTGTCTCAGAACAGGGAGGACTAAAGAAAAAGATGTAGGTGAATGGTTGGTTGGTGGAGCAGACAGAACACACAGTTACCATTTAAGTTCAGTGTGTTATATGGGTGTGGTTTATGCTACCCCCAAACTGTAATAGTAATATCAAAATAACTGAACATGGGCACCTAGGTGGCCCAGTTGGTTAAGCATCCAGTTCTTGATTTCGGCTCAGGTCACGATCTCGGTTGTGAGATGAAGCCCTGTGTTGGGGGTCTTTGTTGGGTATGGCCCCTTCTCAAGATTCTCTCCCTTTCTCTTTCACCTACTCCCCTCCCCCTGTTCATGCTAATCCACATGCGACCTCTCTCTAAAAACAAATGAGAGAGATAACTGGTTACAGATTATCATAACAAGTACAACAGTAAGGCAACACTTTGAAATACTGTGAGAACCCAAAATATGACCTAGAGACACAAAGTGAGTAAATGCTGTTAGAAAAATGGAACTAGTAGGCTTGCCTGGAGGCGGGATTGCCACAGACCTTCAATTTTTAAAAACACAGTGTCTGTGGAGTCCAGTAAAACAAGGTATACCCATATTTACAGTGTTGCCATCAGGTAAAATGCAGGCCTGGGGAGACCATACAGTTCAGCCTGTTGGGCTAAGGTGGCCAAAGTCAAAGTGCCAGGTCAGTAACTTCAGAGTGAGTTGGAAATGCATAGCCAGCACAGTATTTACCATTTTCACCTTTTAAATAAGTACCATCAGTAAAGCATGGAATCAGTGCTATCCAAAGGAGTTTCCTGGAAGCCTTCATGGAGGGAGTCCATTCATAATAAGCAGTCAAGAAGTTTTATCAGTGAAGGAGAGGAGAAGAGTAGCAGAATGAAGGTTGTTATAGTGAGAAAGATTTATATAGTAGTTTCCCCCCATCCCTTATCTGCATGGGATGCTTTCCCAGGACCACCAGCCTGAAACAGCAGATAGTACTGAACCCTATATATATACACTGTGTTTTTTCTATACGTACATACCTGCGATAAAGCTTAAAATATATGAGGTTGGGACACGTGTATGGCATAGTCAGTTAAGCGCCTGACTCTTGGTTTTGGCTGAGGTTATGATCTCAGAGTTGTGAGATCGAGCCCTGCATTGGGCTCCATACTTATGAAATCTGCTTCAGATTCTCCCTCCCACCCTCTGCTGCCCCCCCATGCCCTCTGTCTCTCTCTCTTTCTCAAATAAGTAAATCTTTCTAAAAAAATAAATAAATAAAATAATATGAGGTTAATGGCAATAATAAAATTAGAATAGTTATGACAATATAACAAATGTTACATGACTTTTTTTTTCTCTCTTAGAATACCTTATTGTACTGTACTTCCTGTGATGATGTGAGGTGATACAGTCAGTGCCTGTGTGATGAGTGACATAAGCCTGGTGACACAGTGTTAGACACTGTTGATCTGTGGCAGACTTTCTGATAATAAGTTCAGAAGGATAATCATCTCCTTCAGATGGTTCTGGATCATCAAGCCTTGACAATGTCAATGACTGGGGGTACTTAAAAGTTGAAGAGTTTTTTTGCCTAAAACTTTTAGAAGAACGTTGTAATTGGAATTTGTTGTCTCTTTCTTTTTAACTGTCAGAGTGTTGCTGCAGAGATTGTAATCCTTCAGGGATCATACAGGTGACTTTAGTCCTTTGTTCCATTTGAGGATCATATTCTGTAATTTTGTCGCTTAATGTCTGTGCAGTTCAAAACACTTCAGCAAATTTTGCTAATGTCCACATTGCTGGTTCTGCTTTATTTTCTGCTTCAGTTTCTTCGTCTTCTTCCTTTGTAAATGACTCAACAAGTTCTTTCACTTCCTCACTTGGTAACACTTCTAGGTGTTCCTCAGTATGTGCTTCAACTTACTCATCAAATAGGTTGGCTAGTTCTAATCCACTAATTTATCTTGCTATGTGAAGGATTTTTTTTAACTTCTCCATCAGTCCCTCGGAAGCCTTTAAAGTCACTCATGACTTGATTCCATAAGCCCTTCCAGCAATTATATATAGTTTCTGGTTTTAATTCATTCATCGCAGCTTTTATGAATGTTATTATATCAGCAATAGTGAATGACTTCCAGCATTGCATTATGTCCAGATTAGCCAATGGAATGTGATCAAATTCAAGGCAGGTGTATGTGCCCTTGACAAACCTAATGATGTCTTGGTCAGGAGGCTAAATCAGTGAGGTTATATTTGGAGGTCAGAGTTACAGCCTCAACATTTTCATTGAAATAGCAAACAGACTCAGGATAGCCAAGTGCATTGTCTGTTATAAATAGGACTTTAAATTCCAACTCTTCCTCTTCTGAGTATTTTTTCACTTCTGAGATGAAGCATTGGTGGAACCATCTCACAAATAAAATGGCTGTCACCCATGCTTTCTGATTATGTTACCAGAAGGCAGGCAGATAATTTGTTTTTGTTTTTGCAAGCACGTAGGTTCTTTCCTCTGTATGCTTTACCTGGCTGTATCATATACCCTGCAGCAGTGTCACATGGTATCAGAGTTAATCTGTCCTTCCATGTTTTATGCTGTAGTGCCTCTTTTGCTCTTTTATTAATGTAGGTTCTGTTGGCCTTCTTAGAAGAGCCCAGTTTCATTGCATTTGCAGACTTGATTTGGATACTATCTTGTCTCCTTAAACAACTTCTCCAACTCTGCTAGGAAGTGAAACCACAGGTAAAGGGTACTGCTGTGTGAGGAGTACTTAGCAGGTGGATTTTATGGGAGGTGAGGCAACTAACAGGAGTTGAATATGATGAGAATTTAGAAGAGCTTCTACTGAATAAGGAACAAGAAAGGATCCCATGATTATTTTTTCAGGGACCTTGAATAAAAGAACAGTGGCAGGGGCACCTGGGTGGTTCAGTGGGTTAAAGCCTCTGCCTTCGGCTCAGGTCATGATCCCAGGGTCCTGGGATCGAGCCCCATATTGGGCTCTCTGCTCAGCGGGGAGCCTGCTTCCTCCTCTCTCTCTGCCTGCTTCTACTGCCTACTTGTGATCTCTGTCAAATAAAAAAAATAAAAATCTAAAAAAAAAGAACAGTGGCAGGAATGGCTCTGAGGCAGAGAGTGGGGTGTGCTTTTAAGTCACGGGGTCTAGATGTTGGCTGTAATAACCCTGTGTGCCAATGGTGTTTCCTGTGTTTTGGGATGAGTACCCCAAGGGCATTCCTCTCCATTTCATTATGTAAAAAGGAAAATGGGAAATTGATTATCAAGATGTCTAAGGACAGGGGGATTTGTTAGTCTTTCGTTTAAGACTTAAAAGACTCAATTATCTTGGTCTTAACCAAATAATAGGGTCAGGTTTGTTGTTTTTTAGTAAACATACAGGAGTTGGTCCATAAGAAAGAAGTTTGGAATTGAATTTTGAGAGTGGCCAAGAGAGAACCTTGTAATTGGTGCTTAGTTTTGGTTTTTGAGAAGTGTAGGATGCGGTGACGCCTGTTTGGATGTAATCGAAGCCCCTGTTCCAAAATTAGGTGCCCTAAATACCAAACCAGGGTTTGAACGAATTGCAGGTTTTTCTTGGAGACTTCATGTCCCTATAAGGCCAAAAGTTTTAACAGATGCAAAAGCAGAGAAGCAAGTCATCTACATATTGTAATAGGGCAGAGCTTTCAGGAAATTTTATGTGATCTAGATCAGTTTTTTTAAAAGATTTTATTTATTTGACAGAGATCACAAGTAGGCAGAGAGGCAAGCAGCGGGGGCGGGCAGGCTCCCTGCTGAGCAGTGAACTGAGCTAAAGGCAGAGGCTTTAACCCACTGAGCCACCCAGGCGCCCCTCTAGATCAGTTTTTAAGGTTTGTGAGAAGTACAAAGGACTTTCAGGAGAACTTTGGGGGAGTACTGTCTAGGTGTAATGTTCTTCCCAAGTAAAAGCTAAGAGATGGCGTCTGGTATTATCTACTGAGTTGCTAAAGAAGACAACCATGGTGAAATACTTGCTTTCAGCAGGGATAGAGGCCAATAAAGGAGAGTATGGAGATTGAGAATAACTGGGTGGTGAAGGATGACCACTGTACTATTTATGGCTTGGAGGTCCTATACAAAGCTCCATTCTGCAACCATTTTTTTTTTTTTTAAACAGGTAAAATAGGGAGGGACTAGTACAGGGGATAATGAGGCCCCAGGCCTTATAGTCCTCCATTGTGAGCTTAATACCCTGGAGAAACTCCTTATTTATAGGGTATTGATTAATTCTAGGGAGAGGCTTTGAGAGATCTATTTGGATCTTAATAGGAGGTGCACTGTGACACTCTGTCAAGAACAGTTGAGGGTTTTGCCCATAAGGAGAGTGATACCTGGTTCAATAGAGACAAATAATCAGTGTCCTTATAATTAGTTCTAGTGCCATCAGAGACAGAATAAATAAAACATGTTGCAGGATCATGTTGTTAACCTATTCGGCTCTTTGATTGCTGCTTTCAAATTATAGAATTATTTCCCCCTTTCAGGAGAAATTCCAGCATATTTTCTAAGAAATATTCCCCCATTCAAGGGGGCAGAAGAGCTAAGGAGTAAAGGGTGGATATCTCTTGGCTTAAACAAAAGGGAATAGGTTTAGAGGTAGGAACCGGTTGAGTTTTATTGGAAACCCTATACTATTTTAACTACTTTAATATTTCAGGGCAGGAACTATTTAATAACATTGGAGCTGAGCACCAAGTGTAGCTTCTGTGTCAGTAAGGACAGAGATATTCAGTCTTAACTAAAGAGTGGTTTCTTTGAGCTGATGAAGGCGAAGGATTGGGAAAAGCCCCTATAGTTGCTTGGAGTTCTAACATTAGGGATTGGCTGGGCACTGGCAAGGCTGGTTAGAGGGTTGCAGGTGCCTGGAGCACTTAAGCTTGCAACCATCTCCAGTTGCTTGCCTTTTACAGTAATGGCAGAGACCAGGAAGGTTGTGTGTGTGTTTTTTTTTTAGGGGCCTCCATTTGTTGGAGGTGAAAGTTAAAGATTTTAGTGGTCTTCCTCTTAGTTAAATCATCTAGGTGCAAGTGAGCTGGCTTGCTAAATTAACTAAATCTGGAGTGGGCATAGTTTCCTATTCCATCCTGCTCCTTTTAACTAGAAGAAGATCCTAGTTCAGCCCATTAATGATCAGACTTAAAGGCAACCCAGGTGGATTCAGTGACTTAAAGGAAGATTGGAATTCTCTTCATAAATGGTTTGGAGCTGGCTTTCATAATCATGCATGGGTTTATTGGGCTTCTGTGTATAGGCCTGAGTCTTACTCTATCTGACTGTCTTACAGATATGTTTGAGTCAGATCTATTCTTTATTATTAAATCACTATACATGACCTGTTTCTTGCCGTGTGACAGCTGCTTGGGGGAGGTTGGTGGTGGTGACCAACTTTGTATCTGCTGTACCTAGTACATAGGAAGTAGGCCCTCAGAATTTGTGGAATGTTGTTAACCTATTGAATGATGGGTGCATTTGTTTATGGTCTTAACACTGCATAGAATGCCCCTATTTTTTCCCATTTATTAAGTGTCCCCAGTGAGAAATGTCAGTACTCTTATGAAGTGCCCCATTCCATGTCCTCTACAGGAATTCTTTGCCACTCAAGCCGTGATGTGGAAGTGCCTTGTTTATGCCTTTTACGGCACCTCTCATGGTCCCTGGTTTTAGGATCAGCTGCAGCTACCTTGTGTGTCTCAGAGTGGTGTTTCCTTAGCTTTGGATCTTGATGCAGAGCTCCGTGCCTTTCACATAGTAGATAATCAAGTATTGGAACTGCTATTTTTCCCAAACTAATTAGTTTTAAAAATTTACTTTTTTATATCCTTCCCTTGAAATTGACCGTTTCACTTTTTCATCAATATAGATAAAATAGTAATTTTTCAGTAGATTTTTAACTCATGGCCATGAGAACTAAATCTAATTTGTTTTTAACTTACCTACATTACTAGAGGGATTAGCAGTTATTATGTAAATAATCAAAACCAAGGTGATATCCATGTGTTTTTTATTTTGTTATTGATTTTTCAGATTTCTTTTTTTTGGTTTTGATTGTTTGAAAACCAAAATATATATGTTTTCTTAAAGATGGGACTGAAGTTTACTTTCTAACCGGGTTAGTCATTCTTCCAGAAGAATCTTGAGCCCAGAGAACTTGGGTAGAGTTAAAGAGGCAGAGAGGCCAGAGATTATAAAGCCAGGCATGGAATTGGTTTGGGCATATGGAAGGGTCTGGAAACCAAGAGCGAGTCAAACAATTTCACTTATAAACATACCAGTTTCTGGATACAAAAATTTGAACTACTTGCACTTTTTTTTTTTCCTCAAAACCTCCAAGGAAGTTTTAAGATATTGAATATCATATGACCCTCTTTGGTGGGGTTGTATACTTTATTTTTTAACAGTGTGAACACCCTTGAGGTCTTTCTATCAAAAGCTATGTATTTTTTAAGTGGGTTTTCCCTTTAATATAGGTACTAGAAAAATACAGGAAAGTGAAAAATACATAGTTCAGGGTATACCTGTTCATTAATTCACTGAATGCCAAGTATGTGCTAGGCACTGTTCTAAGCGCTAGGGACACACTGGTGAGAAGCCCCAAATCCCCTGCCTTTCATGATCTTTGCTCATGAGAGAAATAATCAACATGTATGTTAAGTGATGTTAGTGCTAAGGAAGAAAACTAAATGTTTAAAGAGAACAAATTTGAGATAAAAGATGAAGTAAGAACTCAGCAGGTAACATTTGAACACAGACTTGATAGAGCTGTGCAGATACTTGAGAAAGTGCCCTCCCTGTAGAAGGAATGGCAGATGGGAAGGCTCGATGCAGGAGTGAACAAAGTGTTGAGATTCCTGATTGGGGGGACAAGGGAGAGAGGGGATGTCTGGAGTGGGTAGGGCTTGCAGGGAATACAGATGAGATGATGGTTACCAAGCCAGAGCTTGTTCTAGTTGAATATAAAATCCTATTGTCCTCACTCAAAATTCTGTCAGTTGTCATTCTTTTTGAAAATTTCATTTTTACCAGATGTGCATGCAGTCAAGTTAAATTTACTTTATAAATCTAAAAGGGATTATTGTGGAGTTTTACTGTGAATATCTGGAAGTACTGATGTGAATGAATTTCAGTTTTGGTATATGACTTAATGGGTATATGGGAAGCCTTCAGTCTCCGTACTCACCTGCCCTTTTCTCCTCACATGTTAAATTACAGTAATATCACATTTCAGTGTAATCTTTGTTTAGCAAAGCTATTTCTTGTCTGGAATATAAGTATAGTTTATAGCAGAGTAGATACGGAGTCAAAATTGAATTAAATAAAATGCCTCATTGCGAACAGGGACTTAAAAATAAGTGTGGTATGGGGTTTTATGTTTAATAGAATTGTAAAAATCAGATCAGCAGGGCATGTTTTTATGGCCCATCTGCCAAGACTAGAAATAGCTTTGGTACCTGTTACTCCCTTAAACATGTATTTGCATTTCATCCCCTGTCAATACAAGGAGACAAAACAAAGAAAAATGAAATCAGAATTTTAGAGCTGGAATGAATCTTAAATACTGTCTAGTCCAAACCTTTGGTTTTACAGGAGCATTTTTTTCCAGAGTGCACTCATAATACTGTTTGTTTTTTTTTTAATAACAATTCATTAACACAGCACACACAATAGTTGGTGATAGAATCCAAATCTAACTCACCTAAAATTTTATTTCCCCTAACATGTACTGACTTCTGGCAGTTGCCTCAAGTATCAGGCAACTCAAACTTATAGCATTAGTCAGATATTCTGTATATTACATAGCATAGTAGTTCTCAGTGGTGAATAAGCCTCACCTGGGAAGCTTGTTTTTTAATATATAGCCTTTCTTGGGATCCCTCCTGAGATTTTTAATCTGTAGGTTGGAATAGGGCTGGGAAAAATCCATGTTTTTAACGACCTGGTAATTTTGAAGTGTGAAGGGCACTGCCCTTAAAAAAACACTGATTTCAAGGGGGTAGAGGAGAGACCAAAGAAGTGATGTTAGCACTTAATGTTCTCTAATGCCTTATTTCCTATAAATTTCAGCTGCTTGGGTGCTTGTTCCTTTGTAGAATTTGTTTCCCTCTTATATGGATGTAAAGGCAGAGGAGAGATGCTGAATGATTATTTTTGCTCCTCTGTCATTAGAACCTTAGGGTCATTATGATAAACTCATTGAATTTATATAACTGTGTGGTATTACACATGATGGAAGGAAATCTGTTTCGAAGTGAAACAAACAATATTTGGACAAGATGCTAACTTGTCACTGCTGAGATATTATTAAAGTTGAGCAGAGAATATTAGAAAACTCAGTATTCATTGGGAGCAGTGGCATAGTACTGGTACATAATGAGACACTTTTTCTACTTTAGCAACTGGAATGTTCTCAGATGCTGCCTAATTATGCATAGGTGCTAAGTGAATATTAAAAAGTATGGGGCTGGTTGAGTAGGTTGAGTATCATGTGTGTTAGGTTGAGTATCTTATATCCTGTGGAGATGATTTTTACTGTGCAGTTGTTTAGCTAGCTCAGTAACTAACAGGCAGGAATATGGTTTTAAATGAAAAGAAACCACTGGCATTTAAAAGCATTATGTTCTGCTAAAGGAAAGTTTATGCTTGACTTGTTTATTCCAGATCTTTAGCTATGTCAGTATAAAGTGAATTCATTATATAAAAATGGTAAATAGTCTAGGTAAATGGAATATAACCATTGAAAAGAGAACTTTTTGCAATGAAATAATCCACACCTCGGAAGTCTGAAGGACAGGAAACCACCAAAATCATGTTTGAAGTTCTTTGTGGATTTTTTTTTTTTTTAAGTAATTGCAAGTAAATTTACAAATACAATCCTAGTTTTAAAAAAGTATATAGAGGTTATTTCAAGCTATCTCATTGTTACTCAAATTTTTGTAGCCATCTGAGAAAAAAGAGGTTGAGTTTTCTGGGGTTCTAATTGTAGGAATTTGATGTGAAGAGAATTTTTGTAAAGGAGCAGGCACAGAGAGAACAAGATTATGACAAGAACATCTGTAAAGTTACTGCTAAGTTCACATAAGGAACTTAATGGGGAATACCTCTTAAAACAAATAGTTTTTAATAATTTGGTGTTTTAATCTAAGGACTTAGTTATAGCTTAGTGGGTATACTATTTCCGGTCCCATTACTGATTTTTATCACTTTGATGATAACATATACCCTAATAATGACTGACTCATATATATTTGACTTTAAAAACTATTAAGATAAGGAAAAGAGTCAGTAAGCCTAAAATTGGCTATTTACTAGGTTTAGCTCATCCATGCAATAAATGTATATAATAGATGTACTTACGTCTGTGGGGTAAGTACCTAAAAACTATACGGAAATTGATTACTTTTGAATGTAAACAGTTTTAAACAAAATCTATAGTAATTCCTTTTATTGTTAAAAGTCAGGCAACACTAACTTAAACTTTGTAAATTTGATTCTGAATACTATATTGGGCTTTTTCAAAGTGTAATCTGTATATGCATATACGATACGAGCATGCATATATGTACAGAAGCCCTTCAGAAGGAGTTCACCTTCCTTTTATAAACACTAAAATTCAACTGTGCCTGTAAAATGTTTTAGCTAACATTTGCATCATTGACTCAAATTTATACCTTCCTGTTTGAGGTACGCTACTAGTACTATCTATGCATGTAGACTTTTGTCCACTCCCTCTTCCCCCGCTCAGTAAGGCAGTTAACTCTAAAAAATATTGTGACCCTTTCTATAAAATGTTCACAAAACATCAGCATATTCAGCTTATATTATATAAATTAATTATACAGAAATTTATTCCCTACACACAAGGAATTTCTATTTTGTAAGAATGTAGCTTGTATATCAGAGTGCAATAAAATCTGGTGTAAGAAACAACTGTTGAATGGATTAAGTGATTATTCTAAATGTATTTACTTTTCTCTTGTCATTTATTTGAGGTGGTGGTGAAAGGAAGTTTTGACATCATAAGGTTGAAGTTTTGACAAGTTTTTAAAATTGCAGTGGACATATGTTGGCATATTTTGGTGAGATATGTTAATGTAACATAGAAAGAAACCCAGCATGACCATTCTTCATTTTCTTTGTGCATATGTAGCAGCAGCTATCACATCTAAGGCTATAGTAGTCCTTCCAGTCAAATGAGAACTTTGAAAATTAACCTGTGATATCCATAGGATTGGTTTACAACATTGCTGAAAATTAAATGAGTACCCGTAAAATAATAAAATATCACATGTCATTTATATAATATATACATACACAGTGTACACACAGAGTTAAGATTCAGCACAGCAGGGACACCTGGTGGCTCAGGTCATGATCTCAGGATGGTGGGATTGAGCCCCGCATTGGGCTCTCTGCTCGGCAGGGAGCCTGCTTCCCCCTCTCTCTCTGCCTGCCTCTCTGCCTACTTGTCATCTCTCTCTCTCTGTCAAATAAATAAAATCTTAAAAAAAAAAAAAAAAAGATTCAGCACAGCAAACTGGGCTATTTGCAACTTTTAGATTGGCCTGGTTAAAGATAATCTGGGGATTAGTTCCAGTTTGTGAAAAGTTTATATTCTGGTGTGTCTTCTTTTACTAAATGTTCTTCCTTTGTACACTTCATTCTCCTCCTTCAAAGTAGGCCTTTCATTTTATTTGAGTCTGTCATTTCTACCCTTAATCAACCTTGAATCTCCCCTGTCCTTAAAACGTCAATATTTTTTTTCTATTAAGTTGACTTCCTTGGGTATTTCATGATCTTTCATAATACAGCATAACTCTGTTATTAATTATGAAGTAGACTATTCACTTCCTATATTTCTTCTGTTTAATTATGGTACTCTGAAAAGAAGGGAGTACCTTTCCAAGAGACAGCCTTCTTTCGCAAGACATGCTTTGCTCCTTACTAATTCTGGCACCTGCTCCATTCTCAAGGAAAGCTACCAAGGTTGGTCCATCTAAAAATGGGAGACTTAATCGGCTCCCTCTGTGCCAGCAACCTTTCTTCTATCTACATTTCCATCTTAATATGTTCTTCCTCAACCAGAATGCTTGTTTGCCTGATTATATCGTGCATCTTCATACCTCTGACTTTACTGAACTCCTTCCTCTGCCTAGAATGCCCTTTCTCTGTCACCTTTACCCAGCTAACTCCTGCTCATCCTTGAAGACCTAGCAAAGGCATTCTCTTCCTCCAAGAAGCCCAGTGCTCCCATCCTTGCCAACGCTTTTTGTGACTGTGAGTCCTGATTATCTCTTTCTCTCGTGAGACCACAAGCTCTTGTGGGCTGGGGTCACTGAGTCTATGTGGTGGTTTTTTTTCACTTTTTGTTTAGTTCTAGAATCAAGTACCTGTTGCTGGACAGTGGGGTTGGAGATGGTAGGCAGAACCATTGACACACATTTGCTTAGTTAATAGAGTAACAACCGATTTTAAAGACTAAACATGTAAAATTCCTATCTATGCCAGAAGTCTCTGTTGCCTGAGAACAGTGTGACCATTGGAGGTATAATTCTGCATGTCTTTCCTTCATATCTTTTTCGTGTAGAGACCTAACTTAACTGTATATTCCGTTAATGCAGACATATGAATGATGATCTGATAACCAGGTTTAAGAAACTGTTAAGATTTTATCAACTTAAATTGGCAAACTAGACCTACAGTAATACAGTTTATTTGGAATATAGGACGAGAGTGAGTCATGGTATCAAGACCTTTCAGTCATCTCTCTAAATCATTGTATTTAGAAAACTTTTATTTTCCTTAAGAAAGTTCTTTGTCCCTCAAACTGAGATTCAAAACTAAAATGTCAAAAATACAAAATACCTGTCCACTTACCTGATCTAATATTTCAGTTTCTAAAGACAGTCCTTGTTCCTAAGAACCTTTCTGTCATAAATAAATAAGCCATTCCAGTCGGCCAGATCTGCCAGGCAGCACTGTCAATCCTGTCACTGTGAGAGTTCATCACCAGCCTGATTTGTACTATAAAGGTAGATGCCACTCTGCTTCTTCATGCCCAGTGACCACTGAACAGATTGAAAAGGGTGTGAAGACCTGCTTTTCAGAATGTCAGTGAAAGTCCTTCCGCACAAGTCAGATTTATCTTCATTTTCGCTCTTTATCCTAATGCTCTTTTCCATGGGGTGACTCCTGACATAGGGCAGCCCCCTGTTAATAATATGCCTGCACAAACTATAAATTACAGATTTCCTGAGAGCTCCACCTTGAAGTTGATACTGCTTGCTCTCAGGTAAATTCCATTATATGTCCCGTTTTACTCTTTTGTATTTTTATGTGAGAACTTTGGAGCACATTTGCAAGACTGGGAAGAACAATAAAGGTTAAGAAGAGTGGAGGAATTCTGTATAAATAATAACCAAAAACAATTACTTCAGTGACTTGATTAAAAAGAACTCAAGTGTACAACTGAGATCTTTGATGTTGTAAATGATTTTTCATGTTTATTTCAAAGTAGGTCGGGAAGTTAGTCCTATTAAGTAGGCCTATTCGCAAAGCAAAGCAGATAAAAAATAGTAATAAAAAAAAAGTTATGACATTTTAAACTACACTTTCAGTACATTTGCACATTCTGGATAAAGTTCTGTAAAACAATTGAGAGCTTCTGGGAAAGGTATCTCGAGTAACATTGCTCAAATTGAGTATGAAATATTTTGTGGTCCCTTCAGCATCAAGATGCCTCATACTCTGGTTGTCTCTTGAGTTTTTATGATACAAGCCCCAGGTACATGAAGTGATTTCACACCATGCCCAAGATGCGGGCCACCCACCAGCTACATGGCATGACAACTCTGCAGGCTGAACGGCAACCTTGATAATTATAAGGCCATGGGTAGTAGCCCCCCAGGGGTTCACAGATCTTCTGGCAGTGAGTGTAGCTCCGTCTACATTCTATACAGCAGATTCCTTCATGATCCAGTCTAGGGTCAAATGTCATGCCTTCCCCCTCCTGCTGCTGTGAAATAAAAGGTAATTATTTTGTTTCCTTCATAATAAAAATTTTGTAACATGCACATTATTCTAAAGATCCTGAATGTTTCACTAGTACAAGAAATCAGCATAATTTTCTGTAAGAGGTTTTCAATCTTATTAGACCCTTACAATTCAGAACTCCTTCTAAAATACCAAGGAACCTCCATCTGTCACTGGCAGCAAGGTTTTTTTTTTTTTTTTTTAAAATATTAATTCATTGATCTAGGCTAATAGATTGCTGTTAGAATTGCACTGGCTGAGAAATGCTGGCATCATTTAGATTCTGCCTTCATTTGAACCTTAAGGGTTCTATAACACTCAGGAAAAGGCACCATATAATGTCTAAAAATTCAAGACCTTAAACTTTATTTTCTAGTTTCTATGTGCCATTATTATTACCTAAATAAAATTATGGAGTAAATTTATGCAGTAAAAAATTTATGCAGTAAAAATCACCTGCACAATCCCCATTTTCACTGCTTGGAGATATCACAGAACTGGAAGGAAGCTGACCTCTGCCAAATCTGTGTATCTGGTTTTCCTTTTCATAGGTTCCTAGGGGTTTAGATTCTGAATTCTCTGTTACTGAGTTACATTGCCAAGAAGCCCTTAATGTGTATTCTTAATTCACTTGAAATCTCTTTCCTTGAGGGACTCGAACTTGGGGAGATGCAGCACCAAACATAGATTAGGCTTGAGCAAAGTGAACCTTGGAACGCTATCGCCTTCTCTGGTATACCAACAAGTCTTACTTTGGGGCGGGGGGGCTTTTTATTATTGGGAATATCAAACATACTGGAAAGGGGAAAAAACTATGAACTGAACATCATCTAGTTTTGACAGTTCCACTAACCTTTTGTCAAACTTGCTTGATCTTTTCATACCTAACAAAATTTACAATTCCTTAACACCATCTGATAGAGCTTATGTTCAAATTTAATCGTCAAAATATTTGCCTTACTCTTAAACCATTTTTTTCTTTATTCTTCAGACTCTTTCCATTTTCCCCCTCCTTATCTCTCGAACTAGGTTCATCTGGGACAGCAAAAAGAAAACCACCTCCTTAATTGATGATAGCTGATTTTTCCAGGGTAGGGGAAGTCAGAAGCCTGTCGGTTGAGGCATTTCCTCATCTGAGGGTTCAATAAAGGTTTGTTAGGATTTGAAAGCTGGGAGGAAATCTCAGGTTGTTGCCCCGAGATATCTTCTGAAAGGAACATGTGAAGGACTGATCTCATAGGGAGATGTTTCTTCTTAAAGCTGAGCAGGAAATAAAGGAAAAACTGATAGAGAATTGGAGTTTTTCAAGGAAAATGGATCACTCAAGTCTGGAAGCAAGACAGGCAAAGTCACATCCTGCCCCCGTGAAGGAGCTGATGCCCTCTCCCTTGAACCAGTTTTACCTAGCTCAGCTACCTAGAGATTAAACTATATTAAATTTTCTGTTTGCCTATTCAGATATATTTCTCTCTTTTTACTATTTGAGTTTTAGGGAGTGAAGTACTGTGGTGGTCCTGAATTTTCCAATAAGCCTTTGGTCATTTAAAAAATAATTTTTGTTCTAAATCTTTGTAAAATATGTTAGTCTAAAACTAGAAAGTAAATGTGCAACACATGAAACACTAGAAGACTGAAGAGGCTACACAGGAAAAAATACACAGCTGAATTGGCCTATGAAAAGATGCTCAACCTTACACATAATTAAAGACAGGCAAGCTGAAACAATGAGAAGATACAATTTTACATCCAAGAGACTGATAAAGATTTTTTTTTTGAAGTTTGATAATAATGAGCCCCTTTCATTACAATGGAAGACATGAAGCTGGTGTAATTCCTTGGGAGACAATTTGGCATCCTCCATTAAATAATGTAAAATTACCATCTCCTTTGACTCAGTAGACCCATACATCTGTATTTATGCTAAAAAAATCCCCACACATGTACAAGAGATATATATATAATAAGACTAATAGTTAAACTGAGCAAGGTGATGCCTACTGTGTGCCAAGCACTGTCTAAGAGCTTTGCCTGTATTACCTCATTTACTCCTTCCCGTGACTGTGGGGGGTGTGTATACAATGTTGTGTACTATTAATGGTATTTTCTAAGAGCAAAAGATAGGGTAATAATTTACATGTCCACCAAAGTAGAGCTAGTTAAATCTCTGTACATCTATCCACACAATGGAATATGATGTGGCCATTAAAATGAATGAGGTATATGTATGTAGGAGACAGCAATCTCCAAAATACTGTGACTGGAAAGAAAACAAGGTATAGAAGTTTGTATGCTCTATGGTGTTAGAAATGTTAGTGTGGTATACTCTTGTGCAAAGAAAACTGGGCAAATAGCTATTGATAATATGTTGCTGTGGGAAAGGTGTCTGAGATGGAAGGGTAACACATTTTTTACCCTTTTGTAAACTTTTTAAAAAACGTGTGTATTTTTTCATTTAAAATACTAGTCACAAAAATTTACTATTCTTTTGCTCCCTTCACTTATGGTAAATAAATTTTTTTGAAGATTTGAGGAGTCATTAGCACATTAGTGCCATCCTTATAAACAGCAGTGCTCAGCGTTTCAGTCTGAAGTGTTTTATCTGTGGGTATGAGTCTGTCCCCCACCTGGACTGAGAGCCCCTGAGGGCAGAAGTTAACTCCTCTCTGCATGCACAGGGCCTGGAAAAGAGCAGGTTCTCAGCAAAAGTCTGCTGAATGGATGAATAAAGGGGGGAAGAGAGTACTTTCATTCCATGTGTTGTCCCCAGGGCACATTCTTGGAAATATTTTTTGAATAATCAAATTCCTGATACGAATTTGTCTTTACGGATTTGCCTGTGATTCAATAAAGGGGAGAGCACAGAAAAAACTTTGAATAAGGGTTACAACAAAACTGGATTTCACACTAGAGAGACCATGCTTAAGTGTCTTACCCTCATTTTATAAACTTTGTGACAAATTCATATGTATTTTTTAAATAATTGAGCAAAAAATCTAAGTTGAATATTAAGCGCTCATTTGAAACCTCAAGTGGAAATAACCACCACTTCAGTGTTTTGTTCAAGGGATTTGTCTGAGCAGTCATGAAAACGGCAGTACTTACATGGTAAGGGTTGTCTGGGTTGAAGGGTTCTGAATCCTCTTGAACACTAGGTCTGGTTCCGTTACTTGGTCCTCCAGGGCCTGGGTTGCCCTGTGGTCCACTGTGTGGTCTTCTTGTAGTAGTTGTAACAACTTTTCTTACCAATTCTCTTCTTTCTCTCTGGATTTCTTAAAAAAAAAAAAAAGTTTTTTTGCTGTAAGTTAATTCATTTATTTGGATAACTGAGGAAGTATTATGTTTATCAAGGTAAAAGCATAAAGGGGTATCAAAACATTCTTGTCTCATTATTGAAATTTATATTGAGGATTCTTTTAATAGTTTCAGAGTCTTAGGTTAATACTTAAAGATACAGATAACCAAGATTTGGTTTTATAGTCCTAACAGAGGGAGATAGTGTGAGACAGCTGACAAAAAATCCATTCTCAATTCTCTGTTTCCTTACCTGCTTCTACTATAGGGACTGAGGAAGTAAAATAGCACTTGTTTCCCCAGCCTCCCTTCCAATTAAGAGAGACCAGTTGGAACATTTCTAGCCAGTGAGATGTAAGCAGAATATATTGGTGCAATTTCTGAGAAAGCTTTTGATTTCTTGGTAAAAGAGGACTGAAACAGCTTTCTCTGTCTTGTCTTCTTGAACATAGATATGTCTGGGTTGTGAGAGCCAGTCTGTGGCCAGAAGGGATAGGCGCAAGGATGATAAAGCAGTATGCTGTGGGTAGCAAATGGTAAGCCAGGAAAGAGCCTTGGTGATACCGCTGAGTAGCTGCTAATGTCAGAAACCGACCTCCAGACTTCAGACTAAACCTGTATTTATTGAAACCACCAATGATCAGGTATTCTGTTATGTGCAGTCCTGAGCATTCTCTTTAGTTGTTTTTTAGTAAGCTCCACATCCAGCATGGGGCTTGAACTCACAACCCTGAGATCAAGAGTCACATATTTTACCAGCTGAGCCAATGAGGCACCCCAGCCCTGTGCATTCTTAGTAGATTGACAGTATATGTATGAAGCTTTATAATTTTCAGGAGATTTGTTATCTTGGCTGATTTTTTTAATCCTGTAGGAGGATAGAAAAAGCAGATACTTTTATACATGAGGGCATCAAGGCTCAGAAAGACCAAGATCACACTTGGCCAAGAAAGACACATGGCCAAGATCACAGAATGGGTCACAGAGACAGGCACCAAACCTGAACTTCTCTGGCTCCCAGCCCAGTGCTCTAGTTCCTCACCCCACCACAGGGGGCCTGCCGCATGACCCATGGATGCCCAATAACACGTGGGAAGTAGGTGTCTGAGTCTTTCTTCACCTGTAGAATGGGGATAATGTATCCAGCTCACAGAGTAGTGATAGAGAATAGAGCTGTGTCTAAGGGTTTTAACATAGCATTTGGCATATAATAAGTACTCAAATGTTAGGTGATGATAGTTATATAATGCTGTGTTAATTCTGAGAACTTAGATGGGCTTTACAGCCATGGGAGCTTCCACAGATAGCTTCTAGGTTTCTGAGTTCGTGGTTGGAGAGGCATCAGGGAGCCCGGGATTCAAATTTCAACACTACTTTTAACTAACGAATAACTTCAGACAAGTTACTAAATCTCCGTGAACCTTGGTTTCTTCATCTATAAAATGGGGATATTTGTAATTACCTGGACAGTTGTTGGTAAAGAATGACTGAGGCTCTAGCATAGTAGCTAGCAGCTGGCCCCCAGCCAGAGCTCAGCGGCCACCAGCGCTCAGCCTTCCCTCTGACTGTGGCCGCCACTGTCTCTGACAACACAGCCGTGTGATGCTGATGACTTGCCAGCTTAAGGATCCAAGGCAGGGGTTGCTGGACCTTGGAGTCCGGGAGCTTTTATTAGAATTAGGTGTTAGGGACCAGGCATCCTCAGAGCGGGTTTCATTTCCTTGACTTTATTGTTAAATGTGACTGCATTTATGAAGGACTGGGGGAAAAAAATATCCTCCATCTTTAATGTGTGTAATATTCCGCCCTCTAGCAACCCCAACAGTTATTTACCCCTTTCCATTTAGGTGGTTTCCACTGTTCTGGTGTTGGACCTAACATGTTCTGGGGTTGGTGTTGTGAGGACTGAATACTTAAGATGTGGTCATGCTTTGGGCGGTGAGGGGCCAAGCTACCTCTCGGAAGTACGGAGCTCGCTTTGCCAAAGGGTGAAGGTTCTCATCCCATCGGTCACACTAGCTCCGTAGTCACATCCCCACCCCCCAATACCCTGCTCTGTTGTTTTTCCATAGCACTGCAAAAGCTACCATATGATTTTCTTTTTTTAATTTAGTGTTTGTTTACTGTTTCCCCTTGCTACAGTGTAACCTCCCTGAGGGCAGGGATTCTTGTCTGTTCTGCACCAATGTATCCCAACTACCTAGAGCTAGTAAATGGCACAGAGTAAGCCTTCAGAAAAGTGTGTGTGGAGTAAATGAATGAGCTCCTGGGTAAGAGGCTTGTCCTCAAACAGAAAGTGATTAGAGCTCTACATAGTAGCAGAGTCAGAGGCTTTTGTCCTTGACTGGACAAGGGACAGGTATTGGAGTAGTTCCTGGGAGGTAGAAAGCAAGAAGGCCTGTTCCATGTGGGGGTAGGTGAGGAATCAAAAGCCAGCACTTGGCAAAAGGCCATAGTGTTGTGAGTTGCAAGCGCCCACTGGAGCAAGAGCAGGGACAGCAAAAGTGACTCAGTTTGGCAGCCCTCTCCAGTCCCTCCAGTGGTGACAGCCACTGCTCATGCCACTCCTGACTGAGCCTGCATATGGCCTCAGGATCCTTCTCAACTCAGTCTTCCAGGAAGCCACTGCTAGTGGCTTATAAATTGGATCCTGTTGGCTTTGGCTGGGTCAGGAAGTAACCATCTTATCCAAGCTTTGGGACATAATGAGACTTGTGACCTGTAGGAATAAATTAGGGGTGACAGAATCAGAAGCCTGGACGCTCTAAGCCTAGTGAGGGTTTTTTGTTTGTTTGTTTGTTTTTAAGATTTTATTTATTTATTTGACAGAGATCACAAGTAGGCAGAGGGGCAGGCAGAGAGAGAGAGAGGTGGAAGCAGGCTCCCTGCCCAGCAGAGAGCCTGAGGTGGGGCTCGATCCCAGGACCCGAGATCATGATCTGAGCCAAAGGCAGAGGCTTTAACCCACTGAGCCACCCAGGCGCCCATTTGTCTGTTTTTTGCTTTTTGTTTTTTTAATTGAGGTAAAATATAAAATTTACTATTTTAACCATTTTAAATTGTACAGTTGAGGGGTGCTATGTGCGTTCACATTGCTGTGCAACCGTCTATCTCCATAACTTCTTTCATCTTGTGAAACTGGAACTGTTCCCTTTCAATAATCACTGCCCCTTGCCCCTTCTAAGCTTGGTGGTTTTAGTGCCTGTATTTTATTATCATGCTGCTCTCTCTGTATTCAATAAAATATTTCAGAAGACAGAGTATATCTCAGCTGTGCCGGGAGAAAGGCCTTTCTTCTACTCTTGTGCCACAGCTCCAAAGTAGGCCTTGGACGGGGGTGTGGGGGTGGCAGTGGGGCGACTGCTGGTGAGGAGTGAAAGGACCTCTGGTTACAGAGAAATTCACTATAGAGTTGGCCCTCAGGGCTCACCTGGCCTTCAGCACCCATAGAGAGCTTGAAGATGTGTTCCAAGCTAGCTCTGAACCCGAGGGGCCCTTCATTACTTTTCAAGGGACTTGGAAGCTGATGCTCGAGCCTTGAACTTGAAGAATCTCAAACTATACCCACAGCAGCTTTTGGCTGTCCCATAATTCTAGGTTTGAACATAATAAAGATTCAGCAGTATGACAGCTTCTTAGTCTCTTGATTCTCTGCCATAGGAATAAAAAAATGTAAAATTGGAAAGCGCAAACAACTTAGATTAAGGGGCAGAGCAGAAAGAAGTGGGGGGAGTGTTATAAATAAAAATGGCAGATAATGCAGTGGTATTCTGTCTCCGTGATCCACTTCCTGTTAACCCTGCAGCTCAGTCCCTTCCCTAAAACATTGATGGCTGTCACCTTCCTTCTCTTTGATCTTTCTTGCCAATTACTGGGACACTGTGGCACGCATCCTGATGTATCTTCCTTGTTACAGGCTCAGGCCTGTGGAAGGCTCACAGGAAAGTCACCCAAACAGGGAAATTCCCAGCAGCATTAAGAGAATTTAAAATGTTACCTTTTGGATACGTTGGCTTAAGCCAGAAAATAGGAAGGTTGCCACAGAGTTCTAAGACCTTAGAACTCAAGAAGCTGTTGTCCTTCACAGGCTGGTCTACAGCCACCCAGATAAGAGAATTTTCTTCATATTTAACTGGCATGATCTTGCCTTCCTGAAAGTAAGTAAAAATGAAATGCATTGAGCAAAGAGGACAATGAAGCATGCTGTGTATTTAGAGTCACGTGCTGGTAGATTATTTCACCTAATAAAAACTTAATGAGAACTGCATTTGTGTGAGATGGTGGGGCGTTGTGTATGTGTATGGGGTATGCAGGGTGTGGGGGTATGTACGTGTAGGGGGTATGTGTGGGGTTGGGTATGTGTGTGTGGTCTGTAGTATGGGCATTTGTGTATGTGGGG